>CALNHX010002773.1:0-168234 GCA_940337035.1 Agriotes lineatus
CGAGATAAGGTCTCTCAAAATTCAAAACGTTTCAACAATAAGACCGTTCTCTTAAATATAGCCTCGCGTCGCGCACATGTCAGCGTGCCTACAGAACATATCGATGCGGTTACGATTGCATCCGCAGATGATGTAGATCGATTCCCTCCCCCAGAATATTTGTATTACTGAAAATTGAGAAATTTTATGCATACATCGCATTTACAAGCTTACTTTTGAATATTTCTTAATAATTTTTAAACTAGTACAAAGCGTTATTATTTCTTGATTCAGATGATATCATGGACGTATATTTAAAAATTTTTTAGTGAAAGAATTATCTAACTTGATTTATTGTTGTAAAAAATATAATTTATTTTCCATTGCCTTATTTGGTTGAAACTCACCTGGCTTAGGCACGAAACTTTATACATGACCGGCATGAAGGTTAAGCTAGTTGCAACACAACGATATGATAAGGGCTCCGTAGGATAGCAAAAAATTGGTAAACGATTAGATCGCATGCGCAGGTGCCGTGGTTCAAATCCCGTCGGCAACTACTTTTTTTATTTGAAAATTAATGTAATTCGCATTCAATGGCAACTGGAAAACATATTTACACATAGTTTCCTTTGATTTTTAAAATTATTTAATGTCACAATGTCCACTTGAGAGAGAAGTTCTGGGTAAAGTCTTTCACGGATTTTTTATGGAAAAAGTAATTTACTTTTGTTTCTAATAATAAATATATTTTTTATTAATATGTTATCACATGATAATTAGTGCAAAGGTTGTTCGTCTTTTATTTTAATGAGAATATGCATCCTTCTACATGGTGTAACAAGTATAACATACATACATAATCGATGACCTCTTGTACCCGAAGGTGTCGAGGTAACAAGTATAAATTAAAAACAAATATACAAAATTATTCTTTGTTGAAAATTAAAGAAATTTTTTATACTAATATTTTCTCTTAACTGTATCCCCGCCGAGTTACAATCTCCTAAACAGAGGAGTTATACCAGAACCATTTAACTGGCAAAAATTGGATTATATAAAAATATGCACTGGAAGCGCTGATATATTTTTTAAAAATCATCACTTTCGTAGAACTAATAGCTTTGGAGTTAAAAGTAAAATACATCATTATGCACCATACAGTTTTTCAGAAAACTGTCTTGCATTACAATATATTCTATTTTTGACACAAAAACTATTAGCTTTATAAAAAATCAAAGAACTAAAAAAGTTTTAAGTAAACCAGGCTTGCGAGAATATCTTTTATCTAATAGACGTGTCCGTCCGGGACGCTGTTTTGGCTGTCTGGGACGCAGTTTTGTCTGTCTGGGATGCCGTTTTGTCTGTCTGGGACGCTGTTTCAGCAGCCAAATCGTAAGAGATAGAGAAAAAAGTTATGAAAGTTATATGTTTGGAATGGTCATGTCAGCTCAGGAACCGAATTTCAGTCACGTGACACTTCCGGTTTTCGAGAAATCACAAAAAAGACCGTTTTTCGACTACCATTTCCTAAAGGAGGCTATTATTTGACACTTTCCATACGTAAAAAGCATGTTGTTTTTGCATACTATGCAATAAAAAAATTTTGAACTCATCTGTCACTTTTTTGCACGCTTCTGTCAAAACAGTTTATTAAATTCAAATATTACATTTTATTCTTTATTCAAATTTATGGTTATAGTACTATTGCTAATATTGCTAATAACAATACCACCGGAAGTCGATGGTACAGAGGACGAAACACTGTAATCAACTACATTTGAAATGTACTTAACTTCACCCTGCTTCAATTCTGTTTTTTTGTTTAAAAGAATTTGACTTGCAGAATTTACTTTTTCCTCGATGCATTCTTCTGCGTATCCCTCTGCGATTGTTGAAGACCGCCATCCTCCGAGACGTTTCAACCTTAAAATATTAGCCCCCAGCCCAACTATGGCCTGTATAACACTCTGGATTTGGCAGTTTTAAATACGAGGCGATAAGGCTGGGATTTTAGCAGACTGATTAATTCCAACAACTTGAACCGTACATTTTCCATATCTGTACTGCAAAAAGAATCTCCGATGTTCCACGTGTTTTGGGCGTAGTGCCATGTATTTTCTGCAAATTTCAGCAGGATTAAATATATTTTTCTCCAAGCCCATCTAGTAAGTTACACTTACTTTGACATATCCATTGCAGGTAATCTGATTTTACTGTTTGTTTACTGGTTGTCATGACATTAGGGAAGTAAGTACCTACTCCCCAAGGGAAGTAAGTGAATTGCGTCTTATTACAGTAATTTTAGTTCTATAAGTGTTCTGAACGGGTTTGAACTTAACTGATCCTAATCTATTTGAAATTTAAAAACTTGTTAAGAGAGGGGCGGAGCCCCAAGGGCCCCCTTGGAGATGGGCGAAGCCCCGGGAGGCCCCTTGGAGAGGGGCTATGCCCCGAGGGCCCCCTTGGAGAGGGGCTATGCCCCGATGGCCCCCTTGGAGAGGGACGGAACCCCGAGGGCCCCCTTGGGGAGAAGCGGAGCCCCGAAGGCCCCCTTGGAGAGGGCGGTGCCCTAAGGGCCCCCTTGGAGAGGTGTGAAGCCACGAAGCCAGCTCGGAGAGGGGCGGAGCCCCGAGGGCCCCTTTGGGGAGAAGCGGAGCCCCGAAGGCCCCCTTGGAGAGGGCGGTGCCCTAAGGGCCCCCTTGGAGAGGGGTGGAGCCCCGAAGCCCCCTCGGAGAGGGGCGGAGCCCCGATGGCCCCCTTGGAGAGGGACGGAGTTCCGATGGCCCCCTTGTAGAAAGGCGGAACCCCCAGGGCCCCCTTGGAGAGGAGAGGAGCACCGAGGGACCCTTCGAGAGAGGCGGAGCCCTAGAGCAGAGCTTAGAGAGGGGCGAAACCCCGAGGGCCCTCTTCTTTGGTCAGGCGGCGGCAGAGGAAGGCAGGTGCGGGTTGTGTAACAGAACAGAATAGCCCAACGTAATGGGCCTAACGATGGTGGTAAATTGAATAGGATATTTTATTCAAATTTTTGTTGGGCATGGAGAAAAATGTTATAAGCATACTTGGGAAGTAACTATCTATAACCAGTCTCGAACTTTGCCAGCCCTCGCTCGCTCGGGCTGGCAAACTCGTTCTCGACTGGTAAAAGCTACTTACTTCCCTTGATGCTTAAATAACTATTCCGTAATGGAAGGTACCATAAATGTTCTTTGAATTTTGGTTTTCGAATCTGGAATTTTCACGATTAATAAGTAAGAATCCTTGTCTTCTATGTCGTCGATTTTCATCTTGGTCAGTTCATCTCGTCGGCATGCACCTGACAATCCCATAATTAACACTACTTTCATTAGTAACAATTTTTCATCAGGTGATTCTACTAAAAAGGTGGTTACTTCTTCCCTCGTAAAAACCTTCGCCTTTTTGGGTTTGTACCCCTCACTTCGTCGTTTTAAAAAAGCCGCTACCTATAAAATCATAATTAAATAAGCCTTATTGTTATTTTATTATTGTTAGGTATCTTAGGAAATCTTCCAATATTAACGTTTTCCTTTGCTACCAATGTCGACTTTAACATAGAGTATTTGGACCAAAGAGTCGACGATTTTAATACTTTGGATTTTTTACCCAAATAGGCCAAAATAGCAGTTTGTGATACTTTCCGAACCTCCTTCTCGTTGCACCACGCCCTGAAAAGTTCGTAATTATTTTCGTAAAGTTTTCTTGATTTTTCAGGTAGAAGCTGAAGAGTAGCAGCGTCCGCTGCTTTTTGAATATCATCAGGGACATCACTTTCGTCGCTGATGTTTAAATAGTATATTGTATGTTAAGAGCTGAAAGTGCATTCTTGCCGCTTGCGCATGAATATTGCTGGTTGAGACGAAGTCGAAACCAGCAATCATGCAAAAGCGGCAAGCGCACTTTTAGCTCGAAATATACATACTATTTTTTCGACGACTGAGCATATTATTAAAGGAAAATATCAAATTTCGTTTTATCGCAAAAATTAATTGACAATCAAGTCAACATTACTCGCGCAGTCTATATGACATGTGACGCGATTATTTCCACAAATGACGGGCGTTGTCAAGGAAACATTCGGACGTTGCTACCTATTTTGTTGACGCGGAAACCCAAAACGCTCGGCGAGCGGCAAAAAGATGAAAACGCACGCTCAGCGGCAAATGTCAACTTTCTGTTGTCAAATGACAGTGAGAAAAATCTACTTTCGATGTCAGTCGTCGAAAAAATACATTGCACCAAATCGTTACTTTCGTGGAAAAAGCAAAAAATAATGGCGACACAAACATCTGATTTTGTTTACTAAAACTAATAATACCTTGGAAACCCAAAGTATGCCTAACTTGATCTTTAGCCTTCAATTTAAAACATTGAAAGCGTATTGTAACTAACATGATTTTTAATGAGTTTTCAATTTGAAATGATGTGGAGGTTTTGTAACTTTTTTAGCATAAATATGTGGTAGTCGAAAAAATTATGTATACAACTCGTAGCTAAAGCTTCTTTTTGCACTTGTGAGATTTAAAGAATTCGCCTGTGGCTCATTCTTTAAACTTTCTCACGCGTGCAAGAAAGTGGCACTTTAGCTACTCGTTGTATAAAAATATTTTAACTCCTCTCTTTACGAGGGTATAACACAGCTGAAAAAATTTAAGAAAAAACGTACATCTGAAGAGTAACGTCCCTTAATTCTTGAAAAAATGTAATTTAAAACTTTTGTATTGATATTTTTTACATCCAGTATCGACAACTCGCGAGTCTCCACTGATTTTAGTTATGTTTCTGCGTTTATTCTACCGGGTGGCCATAAATATCTGAGATCC
Source organism: Agriotes lineatus (assembly GCA_940337035.1). Taxonomy (NCBI): domain Eukaryota; kingdom Metazoa; phylum Arthropoda; class Insecta; order Coleoptera; family Elateridae; genus Agriotes; species Agriotes lineatus. Next base: position 4,821 of record CALNHX010002773.1, read on the forward strand.
CGGTAGCCATGGAATTAGCTACTTATAATGTTGGTTAGCATTATATTTCAACTAGCTGAAACCCGCGGCATATGCCGCACTTAAAATGTAGGACGGATTTAATAATAAAGTTTTAAAAACACGCTAGAGATTGGCAGTAAGGAAAAGTTAAAAAATATATATTTTCAAATGGAAAGTCTCTGGAAAGGAAACGCTCGCCTCTGGAAAGCGTTTTATGGACATTTTTGGATAGCCTCCAGGCAACTTTCTTTCATATTGGATAGCGCCAATACTGTTGAATTGAATAGTGTCTTCTTTTTTCTGTTCAGTATTAAATGGTACATGCAGGGGTGCCAGATCTCACGATTTATCGTGAGTTCTCACGATTTCATTGCAAATCTCACAATCTCACGATAAGGACTATTTATCTCACGATTTTTGTATCAATTCTAATTAAAATAATTTTATAAAAATTGTAACACTAAATGATTAAATAGAAAAAAATTATGTGTTAGTCTTAATACATGATTTAATGTATACTGTCACTGATTTTTATCATTTCCCGCATTATCATCAAATACTGCTGCTATCTATGGTTCACATAAAGAAGTCGCAAGTTGCGGTTGAAAGCGGATTTAAATGTTCTTTCAAGAAATAGGTATTTACATAATTTCAAGATAAACACAGATTTAATTAAAAAAAATTAATAGTCAAGTACTTTATCCCTCCAAACCAGTCATCTCGGACACAGATTCTTCAGATTCTGAGTAGTCAAACAATTTTTTTCTGTATACATACTTAGGTCTATGTATATATGTACTATATTCTATGTAGCCATATTTTTATTTTTAGAATTCATGTGTTATTTCTATAATAAAATATTTAGTTCATTTAACATTTACTTTATATTAATTTAATTTTTTTACTTATGGCAATTCTTTAAAATGTTTATAATTCTCTTGCAGTTATTTATGTATGTACAACCTATGTACTCAATGTTTAATAAATCTGCAGCATATATTCCATATTTTATTAATTTTAAAATAGCTTTTTTTAAAATTTGCATCCATAGTTTCAAATCTCATCCATTTCCGAAATCTCACGATTTTTTCCGACAAAGCTAACGAATTCAGCTTGACAGGATCTGGCACCCCTGGGTACATGGTACAGTACAGGCAAGCATGAAAGATAAGTGATACAATGTTGAGGTAAGATAAATTTTAGCTTAAAAAGTATAATTATTTAAAATACTGATTGCTGCTTCAGATGGATTCTAAGTAGTAACGAATACATACTAAGTATATATTTTTACTTTGTAGATCTTCTTCGATGAAGACAAAAACATAACCTCAACTTCTTGCACATGTCCTCGTTGACAAATTTCATGTCACCATGTTGCTGCACTGGCACTATTTGCCCATTATAATATATCAGTTACAGACCAGGCATGTACTGGTCAGTGCCTAAACAATCTAAAGCACTTGATGAAAATGTGAGAACAATCGATGAATGGTTTTTGCCGTCTAAGGAATATCGAGCTTCAAAGAGAAGTGTTACCAAGGAAGAGATCGAAACGCTTAGAGAAAAATTGGCTTTGTTTGGAGGGGTGGTAGGATTCAGTTGGCTTCTAGCACCCAGACTTACTGCACAGGAAGATAGTATTGTTCTACAGATTAGTGATATAATTTTCTCTGCAGAATATCAAAATATATCTGAAAAATTAGTTATTTTGAACAAAAAGTGAATGTTTCTCCTGAACAAGTAATAACTATATTTGAGAAAACCATAGGGCAGTAAAAAAATCCCTTGTGGTTAATTATTCGCAGGTTTCGTTTAACAGCCAGTTCGTTCGGTACACTGCTAGCAGCTTGCAAAAGAAATTGTTACCCTGCATCGCTTTTCAAAAAACTAACAGGTTTGCTTTGCAAAATATTTTTCACATTTTTTCATCAAGTTCTCTTATTATGCAACAACATATAACTTAGATGGAGTAAAGGTTCAGTGGGGGCGAGAACATGAAAATAATGCAATTGAAGCATTTGGGGCAGCAACTGGACTTTCTGTGACATCTGCTGGACTATGGCTCCATCAGTGTGGATACCTTGGGGCAACCCCAGATGGCCTTGCAGGCGAGGAAGAGCTTGTGGAAGTTAAATGTCCATTTAAATATCTCAATTCCAACTTGATGGAATCACTTGCACATGACAAAGGCTATATTTGTTCTTACGATAAGGTACTGAAACAGTTTGTGGTAAATGGAAACCATGAATATTTTCACCAAATACAGGGTGCATTGCACTTGTTACATAAAAAGAAATGCTATCTAGTTATCTGGACTCCTCAAGTCGTCGCAATAATTCCAGTTACAAAAAAAGAAGAATGGGCAGAAATAGACAAATTTTAAAGAATTTTTATCATACAAAATTCCTTCCATCTCTAGTGAATGTCGAAATTAAATAAATGTGTAACTATGTTGTGAGTAAAATGGCATACATACCTCGTGGGAAGGCTTATTCCAGCTTCGTACTTTTAGCTGACCTCAGTGCTTCGCACCTCGGTTGACTAACCCAGCGCTGGGTATGGAGTTCATCCCAGCTTGGGAAGCAATACACATACAGTAACATCACGGAACCAAACTGTGCACGTCATCAAATATTTAGTTATTAATTTAAAGTTACTGTTTGATGACGCGCACCGTTTGGTTCCGTGATTTACCTATAGTTAATCATATTTATTGTAACTATAGGTAAATCACGGAATCAAACGGTAACTGTAAATGAATAACTAAATATTTGATGACGTTCGCCGTTTGTTTCCGTGATATTGCTGTACTATTAACAAGAAATTTTTTATTAGATAGCAGTTAGAGCAATATTTTTGTAAATACTTTTATTTATTAACTTGTTAAGTTTTGTAATTAACAAAACAAATATTTGAGTAAATTTAAACTAACATTTATAGTAATGTACAACTATACAATAAGAAAAAATGTCTTATTTACATAAATAACCAGTTGTTAATTAACACTCTATTTCTATTTTTACTGTTCGCCTTCAAAATATGTTTCAACTTCCTATTAATTTGCCCTTGTGTTCCGCTCAGGCAAATTAATAGAAAAAAAATTCCGGAAAGAATTAATGCTCTTATGAGATTATATGTGATGATAAATAAATAAAATAAAATTTCATGTACTTCCGCATGTAGAATTTGACAGCAAAATAAACGCAAAGTTAGTTATTTGGCAATTAGTGCTACCAACTTTGCAAATGTTGCGTTTAACTTTAACGCCGTCTCATAGCGGTTTGTAATACGCATTCGAGATAATCTTCAGGTTAAACTTCTGGTAAAGTTTAACTTTACTACAAATTTAACCTTGTATTGTAATACCGGCCCTTTAGTGACCTTAATTTATCTGAGATAAGAGCGCCAACATTAAGGCGGCTTTACACGTGTATAGTAGCTAAAGCAAGTTACTAAATCAAGTAGCTAAAATTTAATAGTTTAGTTAAGCGAGCACGTTACACACATTTTAGCATAATTGTTTAGTTGACGTTGACTTTTTCAAAATGGCACAACGTGCAATAATTCATTCGTCATTAAAGACATGTATTTTTCACTTATGTGGTGAATTGGCGGATAGGTATTATTTTTTATTTCTGCAACTCCAAATCCCACAATTTCTTTGTAAGCCGTTTCTCGGGCTTGTTTATTCTTGTAAATGCTAGCCCTGGTATTCCACAAACATTCTCAGTCTCGATATTCTTGCACAAATTGTAATGTTGTATCTTCATTCCAACGGGACGCCATGTTTCAACAAATTATGTAACGAACGATGTGTCTGACTAATACACTTCACTAAAGTAACCTGTCTACACCTGCTTAGTTTGCGTTTAGTTATTGAAAATCGTAGTGGGGGTACGCCACTTGCTCAAGTAAATAGAACTGATTTCTATTCACTTGACTAAGCAGTTTACTAATTTCTTTACTTGCTCAAGTACTAAGCCGTACTAAACGAAAATATGAAAATTTACATGAAAACTCAACGCAAAATAATAATAATAAATTTTATTCCATAACCCAAATATATACAGTTTATAACGTAACACGCAAAAATGTATGGAACCTTAAGATGAGGTTCAGAATCCTGCTTTTCAACCTCACCTTAAATATAATAGAACGCAGGACTTCAAAACAATTGCCCAACTAAACTATAGTTAATGGTGACGTAAATTGCAACATATTTGTTAAACAGCCACCAAATAAACAAAATTCAATGAAATCAAAACCAGTAGACAATGGCCGTGCAAGACGCAATATTATGAAAAACTAAACATCAAATTACATGGAGATAATCACTGAATTTGAAGTAAATACTCGAAGAAGGCAGGTCTAAATCTATGCGAAGGTAAATCTTTGTAAGAAGCGGGGAATTTGTTTAATACTTTTACAATATTGTAAGAAAACAATCTTTCAAAAAGCGATGTTTTATGTAGAGGAACAGTTAAAGTCCACTTATGTCTTAAATTTAAATTGTGTACGTCAGTTCTATAAACTTTGAAGGAATCTTCTGTTTTTCATGTTTAGCCAATTTGTTTCAAGAAGTGTATGCGAAATATGTTCAAATGTTTTAATACCATGGATATATCTCAAGCAAGCATTTTGCAATCTCTGAATTCGTTTAATGGTATCAACATCTAAACAGGAATCATAAATTTCTGAGCAAAACGTAAAATGGGAGAGAACAAGAGATTCACAGAGAGTAGTTTTGACTGCTTTACTGAGGTATGACCTGTGTGGATAAAGTATTCTAAGATTGCCATATGCTTTCTGAATGTATTTGGAAATTTGTTGTTTATATCTAAAACTATTGTCCAATATAAGACCTAGATTTCCTGCTTCATCAACAACAGGTATTAATTTATTATTTATGTGCAGGCTAAGTATGTTTTTCTTAATATCATTCATTTCTACTCCCAAACATTAGAGCACAAGATTTCTCAGGATTTAATATTAAGGCATGTTGTTCGGTTGCTTTTGCTAATAAATTAAGATCTGTGTTTATGGTAGCAACTGCATTATCGAAATTTTCCGGCAAAAAAGAGTAATAGACCTGAGTATCGTCGGCGTACATATGCAATTTACAGGTTTTAACGTAATGATGCAGCCTGACAGTATAAATGGCATACAACAAGGGCCCAAGAATAGATCCTTGTGGAACACCTCTTTGAACAAATCGTGCTGTAGACATACGACTATCAATCATAACCTGTTGACCCCTGTTAGAAAGGTAGTCTTTCACTAGGGTAAGAGCGTTAAGACCAAGACCAATGTAATTTAAAACAACAATTAACAAATCATGATTAATAGTATCGAACGCTTTACTAAAATCTAACAGTGTTAGGTAATACTGTTAATTTTCCATTTTCAGAAGCAGCTAAGATATCATCAGTTATATTTAGCAAAGCCGTAACACAACCATGAGGTGGTCTAAACCCTGACTGAGAAATTGGAAGGATATTATAATTACTTAAATATTGACGTAACTGTTTATTTATAATTTTTTCTAAAAGCTTTGAAAATGCCGGCAGTATACTGATAGGTTGTAAATCTGTATAGGCTGCAGCATTATTTACTTTGGGGAAAGGAATCACAATTGCATTTTTCCAACATTTTGGAAAAACATTTTCTGATAAACAGCAGTTCAGTATATGAGTAATAAACGGTAATATGTATGGACAACACAGTTTAATCATATTGATGGTTATACCGTCTATACCCCCTGCATTACTTTTTACACTTCTAATTAAATTTTGTACTTCCTCAACGTCAACAGTCGTGAAAGAAAGTTTTTCTGATGTAAGTTCGTTATTACGATAAAAATCTAGAAGCATTTGATCAGGAGTGCTGTGAGGTATAGAGTCTACAGAAAAATCATTTACTTCTTGTACAGTCGCGGAATTAAAAATCCGGACACTTAATATTATTCAGTGTATACCTTTCTTTGCTTTACTTATCACATTACCTGGCGAAATTAGTCAAAGTCAAAATAATTACTCGTATATGACAGCATGCCTCATTGTTGCTAACCTAGAAACGCAAAGCCCAATTTAAATTACCCAAAAATTGCAAAAATCCTCTATAAGGCTCGTCCGGATTTTTATTTCCGCGACTGTACATTACTGAGTGTTTCCGGAATAGAATTTTGTTTTTTAATGTTTATATTTATTAAATTTAGCTTCTTCCAAATAGCATTTGTGCCTCCAATCCCAACTTTAAGCCGCGTACACATATATAAATATTTACGTTGTGTGTTGTATTTCAAAATGTAGCGCACTTATTTGCGGCGCAAATTTAATGAAAGAGCATCGTTTTTCGACGCAGAAATGTGTGTTGTGCGTTGTGTGTCGGCGCTCCGCCTGTTCGTCGATTTGCAGCGTGGCGCATTGTGCATTCTCTTATTATTAGCAAGTTTTATATTTCCAACATTTGTGGAAATAAAGAGTAATAACAGAAGATGAAATGTCATTCAGTAACGTCTTTCTTTTTTATTATTGAGTTTATTTTTATTTTTTCGAATTAAATGGTGCATTATAGTAAATGCCCTAGATTTATTTTTTACTAATAGCGAGTATTAAGACATGTTTAATCAATAATTTCCTTCTACAAGTTAGAAAGTTCATTCCTAAAAATAAATTAAAATTAAAACAACGCGACACATATATGCACTACCAACATACGTCTACATCAGCACAACGTTGCGCCGCAAATCTCTTTGAAGTTCAAGTAAAAACCGACTGGGCAATGGATAGCGTGCGTCGTTCGTCACGAAAATATTTCTGCGCGTTTGTGTTCGGCGAACCGTCCACATCTACATTAATTTCAACGCACACGCACAAATTTGCGTCAAATACAACACACAACGTAAATATTTATTATTGTGGACGCGGCTTTAAGCTCGAAGTGCGCTTTGTTTTCATTTTGAATTGCAAGATTGGTAATATTCCACAAACTTTTATAATATTCCCAGTGCCCAGGGGGTTCTTAGATTGTTTATATTTTGATTTTGCCTTATTTTTAAGATTTATCAGTAACTTAACATTATCAGTAAACCAAGGTGCTGGTTTGTTCTTCATTTTAACGGTTATCCACGGGGCATGCAAGTCAAAAATGGATGTAATATAATAATTTAAAATGTTTAATTTAGCATCAATATCCCGCTCATAAAACAATTGATGTAGAGGTAACTTCTGTAGGTCACAGTAAGTCATTAAAATTAAAATATTTAAAATTCCGAAATGTGCGTATAATAGGACTTAGTTTGACGAACTCACCAGTTGATATTTTGCAAAAAACTGTCTCATGATCGGATAACTCATTTTCACACACCCCTGTTTCAATAATGCAGCTGGTATCCGATGTAATTATGAGATCTATCAAAGTACTGCTATTTCCAGATATTCGAGTAGGCTCTGTAATAATTTGTTTTAAACATAATGTATTTAACATATAATTTAAGTATGGCGTAACCGAACCAGAAAAATTCAACACGTTTATATTAAAATCACCCAAACAAATAACCCTATCTGAAGCCTGAGTATACAAACAAATGGATTCTTCAACCTCATCTACAAAAACTTTATAATTAAATTGAGGTGGTTTATACACATCCCCGAAAACATAACTTTCATTATTGATTTTTAATGACAGCCACAATTGCTCAATATTATCATTTGTTTGAATAATTTTTACATTCAAGTGATTCTTTACATAAATTGCAACTCCACCCCCTTGAGCGTCTCGATCTTTCCGGAAACTGTTATATTTCGAATGAGAAAGGGTAATATCAGATTTTAACCAAGTTTCTGATAATGCTAAAATATCATATCCCTTTTGTTCAAGTAAATAGTTTATGTCACCGACTTTCGGCAAAAGTGACCTAATATTAATATGTGCCACACACAAATAATTGCCCACCAATTCACCATTCATTAAAATAAATTGCCTTATTTAGAAAAAAACTAAATTGTCAACAAATACCAAATATATAAATATTAACCATCAGTTAAACTAAAAATTCTGCTATCAGCAACAACATGCAAAGCGTGCTAGTATCACTGCTCCACATTATCACTGCTGCACATAACTTTTTTATATTTTAGGAATTTAAAATATTAAATATTTTGCAAATGTTTATATGACGTGACTTTTTTAATCCCCGAGTCCGTTTTAACAAAAATGTTTCCATCGGCGGTCCATACCTTGTTCATTCCAAATCTTTCAACGGCGCTTTTCAACCATGCCACTCGTCGTTTCGTGAGATCTTCCCGAATAACCACAGGAGAGTTTTTTAATTTCTTCTTATTACTATATATAAGTTTTTTAATGCTGCGGGACACACATTTTATAATAATTGGACGGTGAGTTCCCTCTTTCGATCCAAGGCGATGGCAGATGTCGATATCATTTTCGGCAAGGTTAATACCTAACTTTTCGTGGCATAAATTGCGCACTACTTCACTGGTATGTTCATTCGGTTTTTGCGGAACGCCGAATATTCTTAAACTATTTACACGGCTGTATTGTTCATGTGCGTCCATTGTATCTTCCGTTTCGGCTTTCAGTTTTTCGAGTTGCATTTACAAAGATGAGATTTTGTGCTCGTACTTTTCCACTATTTTAGCAACCTCGGTTTCCAGGGAAGCGTTGATGATCGAAGTAAGCTTCTTCGGAATCTAACAGTTTTTCAACTACCCTCTCTGCAATCGCTTCGACATCAATAGCTTCACCGCTTCTAGTAACAGGCATGTTGCATACAATTTAGCGTCGTTACATACAAATGTGTAGAAACCTCGGTCATGGCTGTGTTGTTCATAACTACAGTCGAAGATGCACTCCTACAGTCAGCGTTAGTTTTAATTTGCGATACTTCAAAGTGACCCTGCAGAAGAGAGAAGCAATAAGATTGTAACGCTAATACCTTGCTTTTTTGTACTACAATTATCTGATGCACAGTAGACCATTTAACAGAATTAATACTTGTAGCAACTGCTAGAATAAACGAAAGGCGACGCATACAAATTTGCAGAAATATAGGTTATGTTGTTATGTAAGATGTAACGGACACGCCTTTTTAGCGTTTGAGGATTGAGTACGGCTTAGATTGTAGCAGCGTTCAATAAGCAGATATGAAAATTAACCAAAGTGGACTTGCCTTCGAAGCTGAGTCAATAGTTTTAAAAAACACAAGAAATATGCAGATTAAATAATTGTTTTCTGTGATAATATCGCTATTAAAAGTTAAGAGAAGTTTGTTTACAAAAACCCGAAAATAGAAATAAACGAATGCAACCGTGGTACTTTTAGTTGTGTAAACACGGCTTTTAGTCTTCTGCATTATTATTATACATAATGCTTAAAAAGTAATATATCATAATTCAATTTTTTAAATTATTGCTCACATTACAAAGTGGACTGTGCAATATTACCTATAAAGCGCATTTTGAAATGACTCCCATATTTCTCAGTCGTCTATTGTTTCGCTGCAACAATTTTTCAAAGAGTAACTTTCTACCTGTTTTCATAGAAATTTAATTTTTAAGTCATAGACAGCGATACCAAATATTGAGAAATGATTGATAGTAGGCATTGGCAGAGCGCCGTACTTAAATTAAAGGTGATAAACTGGTAACACTGTTTTATTTTGAAGTGATCTTGAATTTATCGTGGTGCATTTATTAGAAAGTTACCGAATCACTTAGTACGAGTTTGAGTTGTTTTCTCCCTGGTAAATTTGTTATTTATTATTTTATGGGAAAGTTGCTTTCCTTAAAAAAATGTATTTTACCATAGCCAACAAATGAATAATCGACTAAAAAAGCTTCAAAGTAATTCCAAAATTTGTTCTTTCAATAACTAAAAGCTAATTATAGAGCGTTTCTGAAGTCTAGCGTGTAGCTTCTGGAAGCACGTTGCAGCATAAAAAAAGTTTAAAACTCGTCTAATTAAGGTTTTTCTTCAGATCGGCAGTTTCTTATAAAACTAATCTAAAAATTTAAGGAAAATAGTTGCTAGATTTTTAGTGAAACGACATGATTTTAGAAGTAAGCGCATAAAAACCCTTAAAATTATTTAATGGGATTTTATAGAATAATCTCACAATTTGTTACAGCTCAAAACGACTTTTACGCCCTTAAAGGTCACTTTAATCACGCCTCAACGTGCTTTAACAGACGGTTGACCGGCCATTTACTCAAGGAGAAGGGAGGTTCGGACCAACACGACGTAATTTAGAGCGAAATGCTGTCACAGTAGGGGTTGATTGTAATCTAAATCAGGAGGGGGGGGGGTATAAACGCCACGAATTTCATTGATAGAATGGGGGAGAGGCTTTTCGGCCAGCCCTCGTAGAAATTCAAAGTCAGAGGACCGAAGCTTCACTTCGACGGTCTTGTGCAACATTTCGGCTGCTTGGAGACCTATCTTTGCTGGTCTGTTAACTTTGCCGGTCAACTCACAATAAATCTAAGAAAGCGCAACACATGTAAGTCACAACCTACAAATATAGCAAATAAAGGCCCAGGAAGTTAAAAACGAATGCAAATCTATTAACATTTAGGTATGCCGGTAAATATTTGACATGAATAGTTGTAAGGAGGTTAGTAACTCTAAAATCTACTTAATAATGATAGGCATGACACAAAAACAACATTGGTTACATTGAAATTACAGTGGTGAACAAGTCGCATAAAAATTCTGTATGATAAAACGCAACACTAATGACAATTTAGGTTCGCCCGTCGGCTCCAAATATGGTCGTTGCTCGTAAAATTACGTTCCTTTAATGTCTACACAAGTGCGTCGAACAGACGCTTTAAAGTACACAGGCAATCAAATAGTAGATCACAGTTAGTACCTGAATGATATCCGGCGATTTTGCTGATTTATGCAGCCGAAAGGTCTTACCGTCTCATCGCCTTCTGTGCTGATGGTTAAAGGACAGCGTAATTTGATGGCCGTCGAAATGACGTCATAAAACGAATCCCCAAGAGGCTGGGCTTGGCGTAAAGATCCTTGTAACGAAAACAATTGCGAAGAGGGCAAAACGACGCCTAATTACCACAGCTCGCCAGACTTGGTAGATCAGAAAACCTGTCTCATAGATATCCGCCAAAGCGTTAATTGCACACCCAGTGCTACAATATAACGGAGAGGATTTGGTTTGACCATAACACACACACACACACACCCGCCAAGAGAATTCAACCACACACAACCGTACGGTGCTAGCATCAGGCGTTGAGTTTCTTACAATGAAACACACCACAAAAGCATACGAAGAACGGGTTCATGTTAATTTTGAAGACAACCTCAAGACGGCGGCCCCGTGAGGTTGACACCGCTGGGTTAATGCCTCGAGACGCGGCCTGAAGAAAGAAGACTATGAGGCGCGTTCGCTTGCATTTACCCACTCATGGAACCGATTCGCTCTAACACAACGTTACAAGCGCTTCCTCGAACCAACAAGCGGTACACCGTAATAAACATGCGGCGACGAGTTTGCTGTAGGGCGGGTCTTAAATTACCAGACTAATTTTTACGACGTGGCGTGATAGAACACTTGTGCCGGGTCTCACAGATGTAAGCGAGCAAAACTGTACTATATCAGAAGGAGCGGGAAGCGTTGGTTTTTGAATTTGAAAAGGAAGCGCGAAATTGCCAATATTTGAAATACAAGTGCGGGATTTTAAACTGGTCTTAACAAATTGTCAAGTAAACGTCATGATGAAAAAGAAAAAAGCTTTTCTTGGCGTCACGATTGTATGCCGAAAAACTTTCACACAGGAGACATCCTCATGAGAGATTATTCTAACATTTTAAGAATGGCTTGAGCGGTGTAGAACCATTAAATAAAAAGAACAGAAACTGTTTTAAATAAAAATATACTGCTTTAGTCGTAAGAGAAAATTTCAATCTATGCGTATAAGAAATCAATAACAATTTAGAAATAAACAATCTTCAGTATCTAATTGCCTTAGACTAAATAAATTTCACTCAGACCACGTTCAGTTACATTAAAAATTAGCAAATAACTTTTATATAGCAGATACAAACGAAAGCGGTAAAGCTTCCCTCTTGAAGCGACTTACCAAACACGACACAAAGCGGCGCCAAGCTCCTGGGTTTATATAAACTTAAAAGCCGTCGTTTCAATTGTCTAAAGCTAAGAAAAACGCATGTGCGTTGTAACAGTTAAAGAAAGCTAAAGCGAGGCGTAATTTACATTAGAAGAAATGGCAATCGACCAATGCAACTGACATCAATTACAAAGAAAATATCACTCGCACAAAAGCTTTCCACTGCGGCTTGAAGAAATCTCTACGATCCAGGGCATTGTCCGCACTCTCAAAGATTACATCTATATGGTTCTAAGCAAAGCACACAGGTTACTATACACGGCAAAAGTACGGCATTGTTACCGGTATGCAATAGAAGTTTGCCCAAATTAACCTAGGACTCACTCAAACTTGACGCTCACAAAACACGTCTTGGTTGTTTAAGCTCTGGACACCCCTTCCCTCAGCTGCCCGTGACTCCGCTTGTGGATGTCTCTTTTTATACCCAATACAGTCGTCGTTTTCATAGCGTAAATACTTTAATTTGGAGGCAACCTAGTGCCTACATGGCCACGTGTGCTTCCTAGAATAGCATGTCCACATGCGGTTAGACCACTGAAATGAAACTTATTTTGAAACCGCTAGTGTTGTCTGAAGTTCTTAGATGGAAACTTTACTATAATATTTGAATGCGGCAGAATTAAAGCGAAGTAAAAAAAATACCTTTAAAAATGGCCTTCTGTCAGTGGGCTCAAATACAATTTTTGAAAAAACCTTTTTTTGAAATTAGCCCTGTTTACTGACTAATGTTAAATTTTTGTGCGCAATTGATTACTTACCTATTATAAAAGTATGGTTCTAAACCATACGCCAAGTATACATTTTTAGTGTTTTTTATTAACAGCTTAATATTTGAAACATACTTTGGAATACCATAAAGCATGTTGTGGTCTTTCATCATGATCCATACACACTATTTTGTCTACTTCTACAACGCCAAGGAGCTTAAAAAACTAAAAATAAATATTTAAGTTTTCAAAACAATTTGACGTTTTATATTAATTTTTATAATAGTTTGTGGAGAAGAAAACTGTGTTGCAAAGTACCTAACGGTGTGCAGCAAAGTATTTTTCCACAGTTTTACACTTCACAGAACATTTACGGAAAACAAGTGCTTTCAGTATTAAAAAACTACGAAGATCAACTTTCATGGCCGGTATAGGCAAAAATATTAACAACGTTCATAAGTTGTTACGGACTAAAAATTAAGCTATGCATGTTCAGAGCAGTGTTTTTCGTCTCAACTGTTCGTTCGCTGCAGGCTCTCAAATGTTCCGCCTGTGAACACTGTTAAATATCCGTGTCTCTCGCTTCTTGACTGTTAGGAGTTGTTAAGTGAATTTCAACTTTTCCAGCATTTATTCCGTTACACGTGTTCAAGCAATTGCTCTCTCATAAATTAATCAAATTGACAGGCGCAAAAGTCTGCAGTGGCAGTTCATTTCGTTCAAAACGACCAGCTGCTGCCTCATAAATTAGTCCAAAGGCAGTAAAAAAGTCACCTCAACATTAAGATAGTGGTTAGAGAACACAGACGTGGAGCAGATAATTTCGAGATGACAATCAAAACGCTCGTTAGGCCATTATAAAGGTCGTAAAAATCATTTTAATATTGATATAATTATTGCTATGGTTTTAAGCCCTACCAGTCAACTCTGTTAGCATTGCCAAATTAATGGACATTTCATGAAAGCTCAGAGTGAGATATTTTATATAACTGCAAAGCTAAAACTTGCCAGAATGAATACATTTGTAATGAGATGCCAGTAAATGCAGAATAATTAATTAATGAGCTCAGTAAGCAAAGCTCGATTTGCACAGGGATCCAAATTGGATGTAAGTTCAGTTAGTTGATTAGGTTTGCGCTAAAGTAAATGCCAAGCCGCATGAAATTTAATAATTACAAGATGGATCGCAAACGCAAGGGAATGTAGCGTGGAATTTAGTCACAGTTTAATAGTGAAATCCAGTCAGGGTTGTATAAGAAAGATAATTGAAAGATAGGTAAGCTTAAGAACATGCAACGAGCAGATAAGAATGAAGGCATTAAAGCGTTTGAAGGAAACCGTAAGAATCAAAAGGCAAAGGTTATAGGAATTGCAGAAAAGTACACAGCATATGAACTTAAAAATGTGTGAAAAGAAAACAGGAAATTCAGTGCAGGAAATGCGCAAATTAAGTACTCGAGTCAGTGCAGTGAAATGTGAATATTTAAACATAAATTAAAAAGACGTGCAGTGACAAATAAACACGCAAAATTTATATAAATGTAAACAATTATTTTAGAATTAATATTAGTGTACAAAATCCTAGTTTTAAGTAGAATGATTGTTAAAAGTCAGTATTTTGAACCATGTTAATATCCGTAATTAATTTAAATTAACTAGCTTTTGTTTATCACAAATTAATGGAGGGGAGAACAAATGAATAAATTATGGTAATGACAGCCAGTTTTTGGTCTCCAAATAAACTAAGTTTTTACATAGAAACCAGTTGAATTTATTAATAAAAAGTACACCATTGTGTTGGCAAAATACCAGGGTACAAGGGGAAGTGTGGATTTCAATTTTCCTCATACAAAAATAATTTTCCACCGTTGACGTCTCCGAGAGTTTCGCCATACCCATCCTAGCCTACGATCCTGAGCCACTGGCAGAAAGAGGTTCCTGAGCCCGGGGCTTCAACTGCTGCACGTCCGTCCAGCGTATAGGTGTCCTGCACGTCAATCCCAGCACCCCAGGAGAAGATCCGGCCACTTGACGCCATCCGAGGAGCTTGCCGCAGACTGCAGAAATCGCAGCGTGCCTGCAAGATCTGAAACAAAAGATAAATTAATTCCGGGAAAACAGCCTAATTCAAATATTTACCGATAGGACTTTGATCGATTTCACGATATTTATCAGTCACTAGACGCAATTTTGCAAACGGTGTCCATCTTGGTTAACTTTTGATCTAATTTCAGAATTTCGATTGTACGCGTTTGAGCTAATGCGGAGAATAGATCCGTACTTACATAATTTTAATAAATTATGCATTCAGAGTGGACCTAACCGAGACGAGTCTCTGCTTTATCGATTTGAGCTAGCGTATTGGATTAATTGCAGATAAATAAAATATTATAAAGGGCATACAACTATTTGTTTGTATCTATCAATTGACAAATAACCTAAGATTTGATAACACGAATACAAAAATATATTTGCGTGGTATCCTTAGTAACATATTACAACACACTAATTAGATAGGCATACCATTCCAATATATGCATAAAACTAACATGTGTTCAGCAATATATTACTTCTCGCACAAAATCAGTCAGCCAATGACATTGCAGAATGAATAGCATTCATAATTTTTAAGCCAATAGTAGCAAACATCTAATTGTTGCCCCGCTACAACTCTTTCAGATCTTTTAAAAGGTCTGCACGCTTTCCTGCAACGACAGTTCCTTCAGTTGCCGCATCGAAGCAATTAGCGTTAGCTTGTTGCCGAGTTCTTGCGGGTTTTGACCACGACCGTTCTAATTTCCGGAGATCTTTTCTCAATCCGCTCTGCGGGATTTAATTTACGGAACCGGATCGATTGAGTCATTTAACCAGAAGTGCTTACCGAATTGTCGTCTCGTTATATCGGCACTTTGGGGTTTTCCTGCGCAAGGGACCAAACACGAAGACCAAGCTCTAGCACTGCATCATCTATTGCTTGCATTCCGCGTTATACCGATTTTTCTCCCGAATTCTCCTGCACAAGCAGTTACGGCGGGCCGCTTGCCGCAGTCCATTCTATCAAGCTCCCGGATTCTTCTGCAGTACTGCAGCGACTCGTTCCAGCGCGTTTCCGGAAGGACACCAAGCAATTCAAGCCGCAGCAAGGATCTTAGAAGGTAATGTGTAAAACTTATATTAATGTAGATGCCCATTATTTTCGCTAAGTGAAATAGTGTCGCGGAAGCGAATTAAGTGACGCACGATTGAAAGACCTCATATAGTGTTCAGATAACAAAAAATAGTCACTATCATTTCATAAATTCATAATCCTGTATATAGTTAGATTTAGAATACTGAATGAGGATATTTATTTATTTATTAATTTTATTTATTTATTTTGGCACTCAGCCAACAGCCGTTAGGCCAATTATAGGCGTCGCTGTACATTTTATGGGGACTTCTAACTCCATTAATGACTGTCATGATGTCATTATGACATCCGGGACCAACTATTTCCGTGACAGCCGTATCACGAGGCGCCGAGAGAAGCAACCATGGAACTCCCATCGAAGTTCTGACCAGAAAGAGCGTTGGTTAACTCTTCTGATCGAACGTGGACGCTTGTTCAAGCTACACCGCCCGGGACCTATTATCGTCATTATCATTTCACGAATTCATATTTGTGTAAATAGTTGAATTAAGATTACTGAACGAGAATATTATTTAGCAGTTTGTAAAACACCATGACGTCATAGGACTTAGAATTCAAGTAATCAAATCAGATGATTTCATGGTATATAATAATTTTGTGTTTGACGTTAATATATTGAATTTTAATTATTCTATGTTTTCTTGGATCTGACGGCTGTTGCATGCGTTCTTTCCTGTATTTAAGTGTAAAAGATTCTAGCTGTAGGAAATCACTTAAAGTAAGTTCCATCCGGAATAGCTCAAGGAAAGACGTCGCTGCAGCCGTAACACACCTACGGGCGATTTTCTCCTTCCACTTTTAAGAAATCGCTCAGTATTATTATTATTCCAAAAGTGGTGGCACCTAGGCATTTCACCCCCTTAAGTTACCCAGCCCTGCCCGGTGTAAAGCACAGTCCCAAAATAACCTACGCCCTCTCCACTAGCTGCCGGCAAACCTTTTTTTATTACAACCATTCCGGGCGGGCTGGGCTTATATATTGTCGTAATCCCTTTCTATCGTGCAATAGAGTTAAAATGCCCTGGGACGTCACTTCATTGGTAAGGTTTTTTGTGCCATGTGCAAATTTGAGTGTGGATTTTCTTTGCGCTCATTATTATATGGATTTGATTTGAAGACGACGTTTTTGGAAAAGTAGTTTAACTGTGTGCTTGGGAAATCGAGGCATTTCTCTTATCAGCCATAATTTGACTTATGCGACAAGTTACACGGACATTTTACTCACTCTTTAGCTTGGGCTGTTGTTCAAATTTTATGGAATTTTTACCTGTTGTTCTACTACGTTGATAGTTTGCCATAATTCAATAACGTTAGTGGGGTTGGAAGTCCTCATAACTGCACAGAGACGCCTATAATTGGCCTAACGGCTGTTGGCTGAGTGCGAATTAAATAAATAAATAAATAACCTCACTTCTCGTGGGACCACGTCCACCACTTTCGTCGCCGGCTGGGCGCTTTCTAATACAGTTCTGTCTTTTCCATATGCCCTGGCGCTTCTCTGCGCTGGTCAATCAGAGTTTAGAGGACTGGTTCGATTGCCTTCTATGGAAGGTCCCGTTCTGCAGCTAATTACATCAAGCTAGTATTGGTGTCTTCCGGTCAGTTGCCCGAGATAATCCCGTTTTAGCGTTTAAGCCACGTTCGATTGCTCTTAGCTGCAAACAACTTCAGACTTTGCATTATGTTTCGAGAGCCTCACTAGGTGTTGGCAACTTAACGTAACTTTATCAAATCATTGTGCCAAGAAACATAGCTAGTTATAACTTACCTGTATAATATACCTGCATAATAATATTTAAGATTATTGTGGTTAGGCTTTCTCCCACAAGGTAAAACCTTGAGTTTTGTTAGTAATATAGGTTGGATGGTGTCCAGACTAATAGTTCTTTTTCTCTGTAGCTTATAAGTTGAATATACATATTTCTTATTCAATACATTTTGAATGCATGTAATTTGAGCACATTAAGCGTTCATTGGTGGAAGCAAGGTGGTATTCAACTATCCGATTCCAACGACATTATCCACGCCGAGGTCGGTCTCTTCTGGGAATTACATTAGGTAATATTTGATATTCCAGTGGTGAACGACAACTGATTAGTTTTGATTATCTATGTCTCTCCCGAATTAAGTTGGACAGAATAACTTGCGCTTCTCAAAATTGGCTCTCCTCGTGTCCCAATTGAGCTAGCTGTGCCCTTTTTGCTTGTTAACAGGCAATACTGATCGTTTTTGCCTGCAAAAAGTTTGCATGCATAGTAATGTAGGTCGGACTGCTTGGTGAAGACTGCATTCTTCGTTTATCTAAATTACGAATACTTAAAGTGACTAAGTTGTTAGATAAGGATTTCATCAAAGAACCTGCTGATATTGTTTATCCCATCTTGCTAGTAAACTTGGATTTAGTTTGATTAGCATACATTTTATTTCTCAGTTTTTTCTTCTCTGTATTGATACTCTTGAACAAGTACTCTTCACAGTACAATATTTCATTTCAAATAAAAGCAATGCGCTTATTCGATTAAAAGAAATTATAATACTTGCTATCTCTTGAAAATTATATTTCACTTCTATTCAAGGAAGTTTTTTTGGAAGCAAGTGTTAAAAATGTTCCTAATAATCAAACTAATAAAAAAATACGCTGAAGTATTTGAATTCACAAATTTTTACAACTTTATTATTTATAACCAATTCATTGTTTGAAATTGTACTAAGGGAATGATTTAAAAAGCTAATTAGTATATTCATACCTTGTTAATAGTTATTATTTTAAATATTGTAATGTACTACTATATGTTATAGCGTAATGTAAATAGAATTCTTAAACTTTGGATTAGTGTAGGATATGTGTAAAATAGCTATTTATGCAACAAGTGCTAAAAGTCGACGTTTATGCGCGAGACATGAAAATTATGAAACGAAGCCGAAGGCTGAGTTTCATAACATGTCTCGCGCATAAACGACTTTTAGCACGCGTTGCATACAATATTTTATCTACGACCTTAATTTTACCGTTATTAATCCATAATTATCGATTTAAGAAAGGTTCGCATCTGCGACGTTTTTAATTTATGTCATAATGAATAGTAGGCCTGCGCCGCGGTGGCGATTGTTTGGCCACGCCCGTGCTGTCAAGGTGAGTTACGAAATGTAATTACTGATACTCCACATATGACTGTATTCATTACATAACGCTTTAATTATTTCAAAAACGCTTTACCTGTAACGCAAGAAGCAACTAGAATAGCTTTACGACTTCACTTGCAGTTCGAAATTGTAGTTTTGAACCTCGCTTCACTTTTAGCACATGTGCTAAAAGTAAACAGCTGATTTCTTTAAACACGGTAAACTATAAAACGTCACTTTTAGTGAAACAAGCTAGCGCTAAAAGGCCTACTTTTAGTAGTGGTCGTAGATAAATGAGTTTATTTTAGTATTTTAGTATGATCACTGCGATTGGAATAGTTATATTGTAGACAAGCTGTTACCCGCGACTTCGTACGCACGAGGTTCGTTATTTGTGTATTAAATAATGACTAATTATTTCCTGTCATCCCATCCCATCCCCGTCCCTTTTCCCGTCCCCGTCCCTTTTCCCGTCCCCGTCCCCGATCCGTCCCGTCCCGTCCCGTCCCGCCTCGTTCCCCCTTCCCCTCCCCTAGCATCCATCCCATCCCTTCCCGTCCAGTCTCGTCCCGTCCAGTCCTGTCCTTTCCTTTCCCGTCCCGTCCCGTCCAGTCCCGTCCCGTCCCCCCGTCTCCCCTCCCATCCCATCCCATCCTTTCCCTTTCCGTCCCGCCCCGTTCCCTCCCCTCCCCTCCCATACCATCCCTTCCCGTCCAGTCCCTTCCCGTCCCGTCCCGTCCCGTCCCGTCTCTTCCCGTCCCGTCCCGTCATCTCCTATTTTCATCTTCAGGGGACAAATTTCTAAAAACTTTGAATGCTTTGTTCAAAATCCTTTCTTATCGGATGCCTACTCCCTATTATAAATCTGCCTGCCAAATTTCAAATGCCATTTTCGCAATCAAAGTCCCAAAAAACCTCAATAACGACACCCATATCGATTTTTAGGCTTATCTACCCCATTTCACCCCCTAAGGAGTTTTTTTCGGAAAATCACGAAATACGTTGTGGCGACGTGCCATGTTTAAATTTCGCGCCACCTTCACCACAGGAAGTGGTAACATCCAGTGTGAGGGCGCAACCAGATAAGTGAGAAGCGGAACTGACCAGTGCTCGGACAGCATCAACCGTGGCAACGCGAACTGTACATGTAATCGCTTAGTTGTTTCATTGTTGTATTATAGTTAAAAGCATTAAACTTGTTATACATGTGAGGACTTTTATTGTAGTAATAATAAATACCACAGTGGTGACCGCCGACGTGATTTTTAGTTACGCGAGTTTTAGTTTTTAATAAACAATGCCCGAAGAAAACGTGCAAGGTGAGATCGAAGTAGAGGAAGTACGGAATATGAAGATTCCCGCATTCTGGCAATCCGACCCTGTTCTTTGGTTCGTCCAGATAGAGGCCCAATTCCACAACTGGAAAGTGAAATCCGATGCCAGCAAATACTTTGCCGTGATCGCCGCGCTGGACGTCAATGTCTTGCAGCAAGTCGCTGACGTGATTTCGACACCCCCTGCGAACGACAAATACAAAAATCTTAAGGAGCAATTAATATCCCGTTTCTCAGATTCCGAGGAAAAGAAGCTGAGAAAATTGTTAAACGACCTGGATTTAGGGGATAAAAAGCCATCGCAGTTTCTACGAGAAATGCAAAGTTTAGCCGGAGAAAAAATCGGCAACGACTTTATTCGCACTCTCTGGATGCAGAGGCTGCCGTCACAAATACAGGTGGTTCTGTCCGCTAGCCCTAAGGCGACCACGCTCGCAGAGTTGGCCGCCATCGCCGACAAGATCGCAGAAGTTTGGACCGCGCCGCCAATTTCCGTTTCCGCCGTGAGTCTACCATCTTGTTCCGGCGTCACTCCACCAGTTACGAACTGCGCAGGTACTACTCCCACGATTGCGTCATTGGAGCGGAAGGTAGAGGAGCTCACCCACAAGCTTGATCAACTGATAAGCCGAGGAAGCGGGGGCAACGACTTCAACAAGGCCAGCAGAAATCGCTCGAGATCGCGCTCGCGAAACCGCGAGTTTTGTTATTATCACCAACGTTTCGGTGCAAAAGCTAACAAGTGCCGAACGCCGTGCACCTTTCAGCCGCCGGGAAACTAGTGCAGCCGTCGCCAGTCGAATCCGTTGGCGACGGCACCGTCAATAATCGCCTTTTCGTATGCGACCGATCTACGGGGATGCGATTCTTAATAGACAGTGGCGCCGACGTCAGTGTAGTGCCAATAACGCAATCAATGAAACGCGCTGTCGCATCGGACACAGTGCTTTACGCTGCAAATGCCTCTGTTATAAAGACGTTCGGTGAACAATTATTGTGTTTGGACTTAAACCTCCGACGAAGTTTTAAGTGGTCGTTTATCGTGGCCGCGGTATCAAAACCGATCATTGGCGCCGACTTTCTACGGTATCACGGGTTACTCGTCGACCTGCGTCAAAGGCGTCTCATCGATGCTAAACAGGTCTTTCGACCAACGGTACAGTAGCGAATGGACCATCTACAGCGGTGACGACCATTAGTAGCCGCGATCCGTGGCACCAACTGCTAGTCAAGTTCCCCGAGATCACCAGGGCGTCGCCTGCCAATGGAAATAGAAAAACTGCCGTGTTACATCACATTATTACACACGGACCTCCGATCGCTGAAAAGCCACGCCGATTATCGCCGGAAAAGCTTCGCGCCGCCAAGGCAGAATTTCAATACATGCTGGACCTGGGGATATGCCGCCCTTCTAGCAGCCCTTGGGCCAGTCCTTTACACTTGGTGCCCAAGAAGACACCTGGGGAATGGAGACCCTGCGGCGATTACCGGCGCCTAAATTCTATTACCGTCCCGGACCGCTATCCGGTACCCATTCTGCAGGACTTTACGCACAAGTTATACGGAAAAAAGGTTTTTTCTACAATCGATTTAGTGCGCGCCTACCACCAAATTCCCATTGCCGAGGAAGATGTGCCGAAATCCGCAGTTATTACACCCTTCGGCCTCTTTGAATTCACGGTGATGGGTTTTGGATACCGAAATGCTGCGCAGACGTTTCAACGCTTTATGGATTGTGTGCTTCGAGACCTGGATTTTTGCTTTTGTTACGTAGACGACATCCTCGTCGCCTCCACCAACGAGGTGGAACATCGCCAGCATTTGGAAGCCCTTTTTCAACGGCTACAAGAGTACCGCATCGCAGTCAATCCAGCTAAATGCGTATTTGGAGTTTCTGAAGCACAGTACCTGGGGCACCTTGTCAGCGAAGAAGGCTGTAAACCGCTACCTGCGAAAGTCCAAGCCATCACGGAGCTTTCCAGGCCGAAGACTATTAAAGAACTCCGCAGATTTCTGGGATTGATAAATTTTTATCGCAAATTTATTAAATCTGCTTCGGAGATACAAGCTCCGTTGAACGCCTTCCTTACCAATTCAAAAAGGAACGACAAGACGGAGGTGCCATGGACAGCGGAAAGCGAAGCCGCCTTCCAGCGCTGTAAGGACAGCCTCGCAAACGCGACACTCTTAGCGCACCCCGCAGACGATGCCCACCTACAGCTAGCGACCGATGCATCGGATGTCGCAATTGGAGGTGTCCTGGAGCAACATGTCAACAACGAGTGGAAACCCTTAGGTTTCTTTTCGAGGAAGCTAAATCCTGCGCAACGTCGGTACAGCACATATGATCGCGAGCTCCTAGCCATATACGAATCAATCAAGTTTTTCCAGTACATGGTAGAAGGACGACGACTATTAGTGAGGTCAGACCACAAACCGCTGTCATTCGCTTTTAAACAGAAGTCTGACAAAGCCTCACCTCGCCAGATGCGACACCTCGACTACATCGGTCAATTTACAACTCAAATTGTTTATCTTCCGGGTGAGAGCAACATAGTGGCCGACGCGCTTTCTAGGTTAGAGGAAATTAGTACGCCAACCCAAATTAGTCTCACAGTAATGGCACGAGAACAGGAAAAGGACGAAGAATTAATTAACCTACAGGAAAATTCTAATAGTTCCCTAGTATTGCAAAATTTTACCTTCCCTGAAGAAGATGCGACCGTAATATGTGACACATCAACACGAGCAGTTCGGCCTTACATACCGAACTCTCTACGAAAACAGATATTCGATAGCTTCCACCAGCTGTCGCATCCGGGTTGCAGAGCCACAAAAAAAGCAATCCAAATGAAATACGTGTGGCCGAGCATGCTGAAGGATATCACCAGGTGGGTCCGAGAGTGCATACCGTGTCAGCGCTCGAAAGTTCACCGACACACCGTGGCCCCACTTCAAGTATTCAGCCCTGCCAGTAAACGTTTCGATCATGTCCATATAGATATCGTTGGACCGCTTCCATCCTCCAAAGGTTATCGGTACTGTTTAACAATGATTGACCGCTACTCCAGGTGGCCAGAAGCCACCCCAATCGTGGACATCACCGCCGACGCCGTAGCAACGGCATTCCATTCTACTTGGATTGCAAGATTTGGTTGCCCATGTAAAATCACAACTGATCAAGGACGCCAGTTTGAATCTTCACTCTTTTTTGAACTGCAAAAACTACTTGGTGCAAGCCGCTGCCGAACCGCTGCTTACAGACCCCAAACAAATGGCATAATCGAGAGGTGGCACAGGTCATTTAAAGCAGCAGTAATGTGCCATGAAACCGACCGCTGGGTTGAAGTCCTGCCCATCGTCCTTCTTGGACTGCGCACCGCCTTCAAGGAGGATCTACAAGCATCGCCCGCAGAGCTGCTGTATGGCACAACCCTACGGCTGCCGGGGGAATTTTTTGTTAATCACCCCGGAAGTACCACCCCTACTGTGTTCGTGGACACTTTAAGAGAACACATGAAGGCACTCAGGCCAATGCCACCCCAACATCACCATAAACCAGGCATTTTCGTTCACAGAGATTTAGTCACCTGCAGCCATGTTTTTGTGAGGGATGACACTGTAAGGAGGCCCCTCCAGCAACCGTTCTCGGGGCCACATCCCATCCTTCAACGACTCAATGAAAAAATCTACCGAGTCAGAGTAAACAACAAAGAATTAAATATCTCTGTAGACCGCCTCAAACCAGCCCACCTCGTGCAAACTGGGGACGAACCCACGAAAACGCCAAGTGGGCAGCAGGACCAGCAGCTACCTGTTGCAACGTCATCGGCACCACAGGAACAGCAGTTACCTGCCACCGTAACGAGAACTGGCAGATCTGTACGTCGCCCAGTTCGTTTTCTCGATTCGTGACATTACACACCAACGTCACTGGGGAGAGAGTGATGTGGCGACGTGCCATGTTTAAATTTCGCGCCACCTTCACCACAGGAAGTGGTAACATCCAGTGTGAGGGCGCAACCAGATAAGTGAGAAGCGGAACTGACCAGTGCTCGGACAGCATCAACCGTGGCAACGCGAACTGTACATGTAATCGCTTAGTTGTTTCATTGTTGTATTATAGTTAAAAGCATTAAACTTGTTATACATGTGAGGACTTTTATTGTAGTAATAATAAATACCACAACGTGTTTGCTTATTTGTTTTTAGGAGTACTCCTACGAAGTTTCAAGTCGAAATGTCTATTTAATATTATTTTTCCATACAAAATTGGAACCCCCATTTTACCCCTTTAGGGGTTGAATTTCGAAATATCCTTCCTTATTCCTTGTATACATCATAAGGGAAAGCTCTGTGCAAAATTTCAGCTTTCTAGGTCCAAGGGTTTGGGCTGGGCGTTGATGAGTGAGTGAATGAGTCAGAACTTTTAGAAATATATATATATCTATAAGAATTATGTAGCATAATAAATACAACCTTACACCAAAGGCAATTGAGTTTTTTAACTATATTTATACTATACAGTATTCAGTCATTTAGCAAGCATCTCAACTAATAACTCGACAATATTATGAAATTGTATATCTGTTATGCCAGTGAGCATTCACAACATATTTGGTCCTGAATGCTCACTGGTAGAACGGTTTACCAACATCTTTTCAAAAACTGAAAATAATTTTTTGACAAAAAAACCCTATTTTCTGTCTCCTGGCATCTCAAAGAATGTATGCAAAATACATTTTAATTTGTTTTCTTTTAAACTAATTTTGCCCGTTAATGGGTTAATAGTAACAGATGTAGTGGCTATGATCTGTGTACCTAATATTTTCTCACCTCTCTCCACATCTTTAATGTAGTGTTCACTAGGACTTCAGGATTAAGGTTAAAAAAATTTGGAGATAATATGCATTCTTGTTGGACTCTTCTCTTAATGTCAATGTTTTCTAATCGGAAGTTTTTTTTAAATTTCTTTTCGATTGAAGTGAAGCCTCGTGCTAATATTCTTAAGTAGTTTTCACTTACATCTATCTTTCGCAAGCTGTCTATGAATTTGATGTATCTAACTGATATAACTCTATAAAAATCTTATAGTGGTCTATAAAATGAAAGAAAATTTGCATCTTTAAGTCCGCTAGGTAATCCAAACTGAGTTGAGTTAATGCACATACTCCTCGCATTTCACGTATATTCACTATATAATTATTAGTGTCAAAAACAGTGGCTTATTAAGTTAATTAGACTGATTTCAGAGCATCTAGTGGTATTAACTTTCCTTGATAGAGGAACAAAGATCGATCTTAGCTATTTCTTCGAGAAAATGGTAAGTTTTATATATAAAGTTTAGGAGTTTAATTCAAAACCATGGTCATCTATTTATTTCATTACCGTAATTCTTCGAATACTTCATCAGGGCCAGCATGTTTTTTATTCTTTATGATACATTCAACGTACGTTTCTTGTGTAAAATGTACGACCTAATTGTGATTTATAGCATACGTTGTGTTCTCAAACATTTACTCGCGGCTTCTTTAAAGGCCCTCAAGTTGAATCGATGGAATTTAATGGGAACATAGGAGACAAAGACAACTCGAGCAGTTAATATCAATTAAAAAAACGGGTTGTTAACTTCAATCAACATCATCGGAAAATGGTCTTAAATATGTTTAACTGTCGCTAATGAACATTTTTGCATTGGTGCAACTTCAGTTGGTGTTTATTACATTGGACCTCTAGAACCGGCAGCTATTTTACATTATTCATATTTGACAATGTGCATGAATTGTTACACGATATCAGCAGAATTAGATAATTTTGCCAAGAAATTATTGGCACCATACTGAAAATCACTAGTTTACGTTGCGATAGAATTCCAACTTCTCGGCTAGTGTGTCGACCAATCCTAATAATCTCACATTTACGCAAAAATAGTGGACGACGTTGTACGTTAGTTTGTTTTTCACAGTTAAACAAGTGGTTATCGAACACGCTGTTGATTTATGTTTATGTCTCATTGTGTACACTCTTTTAGAAATGCCGCGGTACCCAAGATAAGGACTTAAGTAATGATGGCACCGTTGCATTATTTAGCGTCGGCGTTGCTAATTGAAAACAGTACCGGCGTTGAATTTTTCTTGCTCAACAGGAAGTGATTTTTGATACTGCTGCCAGGTTTATTTGCGTATTGTTGAAAGATAATGGCAGCTGAACAGTTGACGGAAGCTATCGAGTGCAACGGAGTATGAGCTTCAGGATTTTACGCAACGTCGACCACGTAATGATATTTTAAATGAGATTTTAATGCAGCCGAGCGTCTTTCACGATACTATCTAGATCAATTTATTACCTTTACTACTTGTTAAGGCGATTAATAGGTTGTCTGGGGAGACAACCATATAAAGCAAAGTATTCTTGGTGAATCATACTCGTACATTTGGCTTGCTTTTGTTATGCTAAAAAATTAGGTCCATTGAAATTTCAATGCAAATATTTGTTCGAATATTTCAATTTTTTTATGCTGAGCTGTATAGTAGAAAGTTGCTGTCTTCATGTGTGTACAGTGCCACCAAGCACACAAAAACTCCGGGTAGGGAAGGCCAGCTCTAGCTCCGTTTGAAAATTACACTCCGTAGAAAAAATTAGAAACAAATTCCTTGTAACAAAAATAATAGTACATAGAACAACTAAGAATGCAATACATATTTTTATGATTACTGAGAGATTATATAAAATAAATATATTAGATTGCCTAATTATCCATTATCCTAAAGGCTAATACAAAAAGTGTTTAAACAAAGGAAATAGACATTAAGATCGCCAGAGCAAAGAAAAAGCTGAAAAGAGAAAAAATGCTGACCCAAATACAGTATATTCTTCTTATAATAGACTTGCTTTTAATCGATTCTCGTTTTGCAAAGTACCGACTACCAAAATCCCCAGTCATTTAAATGTAACTTTTGTAAAGACCTGGTCCACCATCTGACTGCCAGCATTTTCCTACTCCGTAATTAGGATGAATATATGTTTATTCTAGGAACGTTACAGGTTTTTTCTTCGCACCTAGTTCTCCATTTTCTTTTATTTTCCTTAATTACCTAGAACGCCAAGCTACAATGTCAATCCTTTCCATGAGCAATTTTCTTTTGTCACATTTTTTATAAAGTTTTTTCCACACTCAACATTTTATGAAACGTTCTTTGCAAAACTCCTAAATCAAAATAGTCGAGAACGATTTTCTTTGAGTCTTCCTTGAGTTTCTTCTTCTATTGAGATGTTAAAGAAGTAATGCCTGGAAGAAGTAAGGACTAAAGTATTACCTGTATTAAGTTTTTTAATGACAATACTGAGAAACAATATTGTTATTTTTTATGTATTACCTGCTGTAGGATACTCCTTACGAACTTTCTTTATCAGAGAGGTTGATTTTCCAGTTGCTGCGGCTGCTCGTTCTGTAGGTTGCTCTACCGGAAATATCAACGTTCCAGAAATCTTCTGTTCATCAAAACACGTTATGACATTTGCAATTATACTTCTTCTTTCTGAATGCACAAAAGCTTTCTTGCTTTATAACTCATTGTATAGTCCAGTCACTATGTCATTTTTGCTTGAAAGTGAAGGGAAATTTGAAATTTCTTTTTTGGGGTATTGGTGAGGTCTAGCAAAGCTTAACTTCAAGTTGTCGACCAAAATTTCCTATGTGCTATTTCCGCTATCTTGATAAATGAGTGCGTTTGATTTTTTTGTGATAAATCGGTTCTTGTTAACACTACATGAAAATAATGTAGACATCTTTGTAAGAATTTTGAATGTTCTACAATTTATGTGCTATTACTTTTTCGCGTAGGAGCGATATTTGTCGAGATATCGAACGCGAAAGGAGAGCGTGGAAGGGTCGAGATTTTTTTTCCAGCTTCTGGGCTTGTATCTCATTTCTCTTTCTATTTAGCGAAAAAGTAGTCATTATCAAACTTGTAGAGGTTGAAAATAGCATCAATTTGACTTATTATAAATTGATATGCGACTAAAATTACGACTTGTAGAACGGGCCAAAGTTGTCAAGTTGGCGCGTAAGTTTTATTTCATGTATCGTACGTAGATGACATAACAAACTTCATTGCATTATTGGAATCATTATATTTCATCAAATAGATAGTATACAGCATTATATGATTGTATATTAATAATAATAAAAAAAATAATAATAATAATCACGAAGGTATTTGTTAAATTATTACAAAATTACAGAGAAAAAATATTGACTAAAACGTAATATTGTCTTGGGCGAAGTTCAACTTGATAGAAAAACAGATCTATCCGCTGTTCTTCCACTTAACCCGGCGAAAACAAAAAGAAAAGGAACCAAAGAAATCCAACGATCTACGCTTTGGCGCCAGGCGAAATATTACGCACAAAACAGCTATGGCGGTGTTTAGTGATATAGCAATTTACTAAGTGTGTTATTTTGACCCTAATAATTAATTCATTGATGTTTATCCATAAAATTTAGAAAAATAGCTTTTTTAAATTTTGACGTACAACAGCCTTTTACTACATTTGGTAACGAATTATAGCATTTAGTTATTCTGTAAGAAAACGATCTCTTGAAAAATTTTGACTTATGTTGAGATGGAGTCAGAGTTCCTTTAAATCTTATATTTAAAGTATGTACGTCAGTTCTAAACTTTATTTTGTTGTAGGTATAAGTAACTCAGTGATCTACTCAAGATGATCTTGTGGAAAAGACATGCAGAATGAAACAAGCGCCTTTCTTTCGTATTAAGCCAGTTTGAATCTTTCAGCTTATAATAAATTCTTTCATATCTTCGTATTCCAAATATGAGGCGTAAACATGAGTTCTGAATCTTCTGAATTCTAGCAACATTAAAGCTACTTAAATGCGAATGATAAACAACGTCACAATAATCAAAACAGGACAAGATTAATTACATTAATTACACAAAACGATTTTCACATTTACACTTAAAAATTGTATTTTGATAAATAAGTTTCAAGGAACTATATGACTTTTGCAGACATTTAGAAATATTTTGAGTAAATTTAAAATCATTATCAAGATAAAGACCCAAGTTTTTGACATCATCAGAAACTGGTATTCTATCCTGGCCTACTAATAAATTTAATTCATTAGAAATTTCTAAACCGATCTTCTATAGCAGAAACGTCAAAAATAACAATTTACGTATTGGCTATAACGATTCTCATGATGCAATGAAGTTTATTATGCCATTTATGTAGTAGTACGATACATGAAATAAAAATTAAGCGCCGACTTGACAACTTTGGTCCGCTCTACAGATCGTAACTTTAGTCGCATATCAATTTATAATAGGTCAAATTGAAGCTATTTTCAACCTCTACAAGTTTGATAATGGCTACTTTTTCGCTAAATAAAAAGAGAAAAGAGACACCCACAGCACAGAAGCTCGAAAAAAAATCTCGACCTTTTCACGCTCTCCTTTCGCGTTCGATATCTCGACAAATATCGCTCCTACGCGAAAAAGTAATAGAACATAAATTGTAGAACATTCAAAATTCTTACAAAGATGTCTACATTATTTTTATGTAGTGTTAACGGGAACCGATTTATCGCAAAAAAAATCAAACGCAAGCAAAGGCCTTATTTTTGGACATAGTGACTGGACTAGTAATCGTATTGTTACGTTCTTAACGTTCGGGCTATTTAAAATTATACGACAAACATGGGTTCAAACATTTATTTACAAGAATGAATTATTACGATTGTTGTTTACAAGCACATGCGAGAATTATCAAGCAGATTACAAATTAATACTAACGACTATCGGTACACGTATTTCTATTACATACGGATTTATTTATATCACTCTTAAACACTAACGATTATATATTTATTTATTTCTATTAGTTCACGAGAGATTATGTACACGCGGTTATTTATATGAGGGCTTCTAACAAGCCTCGACGTGAGTTCGAACTGCCGGGAATTATTTCAGAACTGACTCGCATCCCCGCTGCGCGAGTATTTATCTTTCACTGGAGAGGTTCCAGAAACTTCTCGGCATTCACCGGAAAATCCAGATGAAAGCATGACGCATCTGACCTCGGGCGCGCGTGAGTCATGCACTGCACCTGGCTCCAGATTTATCAGAAAGTCTGGAACTCTGTGACACATCTCCACACCTGCTCCTGCCGGCAGCCTCTGATTCACCCGCGCACATCTGCTTTCAAGGCCGTTCTTGCGTTCGTTACACTGCCCCCGCCTTAGATCGTTCTGTCCCAGAACGAGTTGCGTCGGGTGCCTGTCTTCTCGCTCTTGTGGGGGTCCGATGGCGGTACTTGCAGGCGGTGCCCTTCCTGCACATGGACTGGCTGAAGAAGCAGCAGCCCACCGTGGTCTCCAGGCTTCGCAACAGCACACCTCGATCTGGACGCCGGTTGTCTCTTGTACTGCCGATCGGTAGGCCACCAGGAACAGGTGCATGTACTGGCCCCAGTCACGCGGATGCTCGGAAACGTCCTTGGACAGATGCTTCTCCACGGTTCCATTCATCCTTTCCACCATGCCGTCCGATTGAGTATGGAAAGTCTTGCGTATCCCCAGTAGCTTACAGACGTTCTGGAACGGTCCAAACTCGAAATTCCGGCCCTGGTCGGAATGTAACTCCAGGGGGACTCCAAAACGGCTGAAGCACTCCTTCACCAGAACATCAGCGACAGTACCGGTCTCTTTCTTCGGAACGGCGTACGCTTCGGGCCATTTGGTGAAGTGGCCCATGCACACCAAGATGTATTTATTTCCCGCTTCGGTTTCGGGGCATGGTCCGGCGATGTCAATGGCTATACCCTCGAACGGACCACCGACGTTGTACTGCCACCTCGGAGCTCTACGTCTTCCAACAGGTCCGTTTCCCGTAGCGCATGCTTCGCACCTCCGGCACCACTCTCGGACGTCACCTTTGCAGCTCGCCCCGTAGAACCTTTCTTGGACCTTCTGCAACGTCTTCTTCAATATAAAGTGTCCTCCAGAGGAGCAATCATGCAGGTAGCGCAGAACCTCGGCCACTCTACTCCTTGGAACCATCGATCGTGATCTCGTTGCCCTACTGTCCTCATCTTCCAAGATTCTGGTCAGGACGTTGTTGTCCAGCTGCAAGGAGTCCCATTGCGCCCAATAAGTCTCCACTATTGCGTTGGTGGCGGGGCCATCCTGCCAGGTAGGTCGACGGCCATCTGGCTTCCAGGCTATAACCGCGCCTAAGTCGGGGTCATTCTCCTGGCTACTCTGTAACTCGTCTGGCTCCCACGAGTCGTCGACCACAGTGGTACGATTAATGGGTACCGCACGACTCTCCAATCTCGAACAGTGGCCGCAGTCCGCAGTCCGCAGAACAAGGCCTCTTGGATAACGCATCGGCGTTGCGGTGGACTGTGCCAGGTCGATAATTTATTCGAAAGTCTGGAACTCTGTGACACATCTCCACACCTGCTCCTGCCGGCAGCCCCTGATTCACCCGCGCACATCTGCTTTCAAGGCCGTTCTTGCGTTCGTTACACTGCCCCCGCCTTAGATCGTTCTGTCCCAGAACGAGTTGCGTCGGGTGCCTGTATTCTCGCTCTTGTGGGGGTCCGATGGCGGTACTTGCAGGCGGTGCCCTTCTTGCACATGGACTGGCTGAAGAAGCAGCAGCCCACCGTGGTCTCCAGGCTTCGCAACAGCACACCTCGATCTGGAGGCCGGTTGTCTCTTGTACTGCCGATCGGTAGGCCATCAGGAACAGGTGCATGTACTGGCCCCAGTCACGCGGATGCTCGGAAACGTCCTTGGACAGATGCTTCTCCACGGTTCCATTCATCCTTTCCACCATGCCGTCCGATTGAGTATGGAAAGTCTTGCGTATCCCCAGTAGCTTACAGACGTTCTGGAACGGTCCAAACTCGAAATTCCGGCCCTGGTCGGAATGTAACTCCAGGGGGACTCCAGAACGGCTGAAGCACTCCTTCACCAGAACATCAGCGACAGTACCGGTCTCTTTCTTCGGAACGGCGTACGCTTCGGGCCATTTGGTGAAGTGGCCCATGCACACCAAGATGTATTTATTTCCCGCTTCGGTTTCGGGGCATGGTCCGGCGATGTCAATGGCTATACCCGCGAACGGACCACCGACGTTGTACTGCCACCTCGGAGCTCTACGTCTTCCAACAGGTCCGTTTCCCGTAGCGCATGCTTCGCACCTCCGGCACCACTCTCGGACGTCACCTTTGCAGCTCGCCCCGTAGAACCTTTCTTGGACCTTCTGCAACGTCTTCTTCAATCTGAAGTGTCCTCCAGAGGAGCAATCATGCAGGTAGCGCAGAACCTCGGCCACTCTACTCCTTGGAACCATCGATCGTGATCTCGTTGCGCTACTGTCCTCATCTTCCAAGATTCTGGTCAGGACGTTGTTGTCCAGCTGCAAGGAGTCCCATTGCGCCCAATAAGTCTCCACTATTGCGTTGGTGGCGGGGACCTCCTGCCA
This sequence comes from Agriotes lineatus, assembly GCA_940337035.1. Classification (NCBI taxonomy): domain Eukaryota; kingdom Metazoa; phylum Arthropoda; class Insecta; order Coleoptera; family Elateridae; genus Agriotes; species Agriotes lineatus. Next base: position 37,863 of record CALNHX010002773.1, read on the forward strand.
GGTAGGTCAACGGCCATCTGGCTTCCAGGCTATAACCGCGCCTAAGTCGGGGTCATTCTCCTGGCTACTCTGTAACTCGTCTGGCTCCCACGAGTCGTCGACCACAGTGGTACGATTAATGGGTACCGCACGACTCTCCAATCTCGAACAGTGGCCGCAGTCCGCAGAACAAGGCCTCTTGGATAACGCATCGGCGTTGCGGTGGACTGTGCCAGGTCGATAATTTATTCGAAAGTCTGGAACTCTGTGACACATCTCCACACCTGCTCCTGCCGGCAGCCTCTGATTCACCCTCGCACATCTGCTTTCAAGGCCGTTCTTGCGTTCGTTACACTGCCCCCGCCTTAGATCGTTCTGTCCCAGAACGAGTTGCGTCGGGTGCCTGTCTTCTCGCTCTTGTGGGGGTCCGATGGCGGTACTTGCAGGCGGTGCCCTTCTTGCACATGGACTGGCTGAAGAAGCAGCAGCCCACCGTGGTCTCCAGGCTTCGCAACAGCACACCTCGATCTGGAGGCCGGTTGTCTCTTGTACTGCCGATCGGTAGGCCATCAGGAACAGGTGCATGTACTGGCCCCAGTCACGCGGATGCTCGGAAACGTCCTTGGACAGATGCTTCTCCACGGTTCCATTCATCCTTTCCACCATGCCGTCCGATTGAGTATGGAAAGTCTTGCGTATCCCCAGTAGCTTACAGACGTTCTGGAACGGTCCAAACTCGAAATTCCGGCCCTGGTCGGAATGTAACTCCAGGGGGACTCCAAAACGGCTGAAGCACTCCTTCACCAGAACATCAGTGACAGTACCGGTCTCTTTCTTCGGAACGGCGTACGCTTCGGGCCACTTGGTGAAGTGGCCCATGCACACCAAGATGTATTTATTTCTCGCTTGGGTTTCGGGGCATGGTCCGGCGATGTCAATGGCTATACCCTCGAACGGACCACCGACGTTGTACTGCCACCTCGGAGCTCTACGTCTTCCAACAGGTCCGTTTCCCGTAGCGCATGCTTTGCGCCTCCGGCACCACTCTCGGACGTCACCTTTGCAGCTCGCCCCGTAGAACCTTTCTTGGACCTTCTGCAACGTCTTCTTCAATCTGAAGTGTCCTCCAGAGGAGCAATCATGCAGGTAGCGCAGAACCTCGGCCACTCTACTCCTTGGAACCATCGATCGTGATCTCGTTGCCCTACTGTCCTCATCTTCCAAGATTCTGGTCAGGACGTTGTTGTCCAGCTGCAAGGAGTCCCATTGCGCCCAATAAGTCTCCACTGTTGCGTTGGTGGCGGGGACCTCCTGCCAGGTAGGTCGACGGCCATCTTGCTTCCAGGCTATAACCGCGCCTAAGTCGGGGTCATTCTCCTGGCTACTCTGTAACTCGTCTGGCTCCCACGAGTCGTCGACCACAGTGGTACGATTAATGGGTACCGCACGACTCTCCAATCTCGAACAGTGGCCGCAGTCCGCAGGGCAGGCCCTCTTGGATAACGCATCGGCGTTGCGGTAGGCTGTGCCAGGCCGATGATTTATTCCCAAGTCGAACTCTTCTAGGCGCTCGATCCACTCAGCCACCTGTTCTTCAGGGTTCTTGCACTGCAGCAACCATCTCAGAGCAGGATGGTCGGTCCTCAGCAAGACTCTTTTGCCAAACTCAACTGATTTATGTTTTCCTACGTCAGTACGGCCGCTGGGATGATCTCCGCACTCGACAATGTCCTGGTACCGGGCCACCAAACCTTTTATCTTCTTCCGTTTTCGTTGGCTCATGCCCCCTCCCAGTATTGGGTTCCTCTTGACGGTTGCCAGTCCCCTGCTGACGTTCATCATCCTTACTGGGACCCCAAGCCCAGTCTTCATCAACGTCTTCCCTACCAGGATACCATGAGTAAGCTTCTTGCCACCATCAGGCTCGACCACGCGCACCACGTTACCCCGGAGATCGCCATCCAGGTATGCATCCACGACCCTCTCGGTTCGTCCTTGCAGAGTAACATCTTCCGCCCATACCACTTGTGCCGCGATCTCTCCTCTTGGGTGTCGGGAAAGCTCCTCCCCACCCACGTGCAACTCGCCGCGTCTCAGGTCCAAAGCGCACTCACACTTATCCATAACATCCATTCCCAGGATGCACTCGTCCGCAATGTCAGCATAATCGGGCTCAACCACGCGCACCACGTTGCTCCGGAGATCGCCATCCAGGTATGCATCCACGACCCTCTCGGTTCGTCCCTGCAGAATAACATCTTCCGCCCATACCACTTGTGCCGCGATCTCTCCTCCTGGGTGTCGAGAAAGCTCCTCCCCACCCACGTGCAACTGGCCGCGTCTCAGGTCCAAAACGCACTTACACTTATCCACAACATCCATTCCCAGGATGCACTCGTCCGCAATGTCAGCATAATCGGGCTCAACCACGCGCACCACGTTGCTCCGGAGATCGCCATCCAGATATGCATCCACGACCCTCTCGGTTCGTCCTTGCAGAGTAACATCTTCCGCCCATACCACTTGTGCCGCGATCTCTCCTCCTGGGTGTCGAGAAAGCTCCTCCCCACCCACGTGCAACTCGCCGCGTCTCAGGTCCAACAACAGAGACCGAACTCTTCCATTTATTTTCCCATCAAGCTTTTGGACTACTTTCTCTTCTGCGGTTTCCAGCTCCTCCTGCCCGGCCTCCAGCTCTTCTCGTGCTTTCTGCCCGGCTTCCCGCTGTTCCCTACGCTTATTATTAAGATCCTCTAGTACTTTCAAGATCCTCTTTCGGCCGGCTCTCAATTCTTCCTTAAGTACTTTCTTGAGGTCTTCTTGTGCTTTTTCTGCCTTCTCCTGCCCAACTTTCAACTCTTTCTTAAGGTCTTTCAATTCTTCCTGGCCAACTTGGGGCTCTTTCTTAAGTTCCTCCTGTGCTTTTTCCGCTTTCTCTTGCGCCTTCTCTGCCTTGTCCTGGGTAACTTGCATCAGTTGCAAAAGTTGGCTTAATTGGGCTTCCATTTTGCTGCTTTGAGATCGCGTCAAAGGCATGCACAATACTCACTTCAATTTATTTATCTGACCGTCGTTTTATCGGCACTTGTTAAATTATTTATTTATTTAATGTTTGTTCAATAATTTTTTTATAGCCCCCGGTTCAAAACCTCACACCCGACACCACTGTTACGTTCTTAACGTTCGGGCTATTTAAAATTATACGACAAACATGGGTTCAAACATTTATTTACAAGAATGAATTATTACGATTGTTGTTTACAAGCACATGCGAGAATTATCAAGCAGATTACAAATTAATACTAACAACTATGGGTACACGTATTTCTATTACATACGGATTTATTTATATCACTCTTAAACACTAACGATTATATATTTATTTATTTCTATTAGTTCACGAGAGATTATGTACACGCGGTTATTTATATGAGGGCTTCTAACAAGCCTCGACGTGAGTTCGAACTGCCGGGAATTATTTCAGAACTGACTCGCATCCCCGCTGCGCGAGTATTTATCTTTCACTGGAGAGGTCCAGAAACTTCTCGTCATTCACCGGAAAATCCAGATGAAAGCATGACGCATCTGACCTCGGGCGCGCGTGAGTCATGCACTGCACCTGGCTCCAGATTTATCAGAAAGTCTGGAACTCTGTGACACATCTCCACACCTGCTCCTGCCGGCAGCCTCTGATTCACCCGCGCACATCTGCTTTCAAGGCCGTTCTTGCGTTCGTTACAGTATGTAAAAAGGAATTTAGTATTACGTAAATATATAACTGCAACTTCAGGTAGCATTTTAGAAAGTATTTAATACTTACGATTTGATGGCAAATAACCAAGCCGTCCAAATTTAAACGGCGAATAGGTAAACAATAACAAACAGAACTAACGACGAAAAGCAATACTAACAAAAATGAACAAAGAACAACAAAACTAATGAACAACAGCACTAAAAAACCTGGAAATTAGACAATTCTATCTGACGTAATAACAGCAATAGCGAAGTGACATTTGTTTTTTGTTTGAATGTACCTCTCATCAGTTACTGTTTCGAATCGCTAGCCTGTAGCGCATAAATTGGTTTTCCCGCTGCTGATGATGTAAGTCAGTGATACAACCTTAGTAACGAAACGTGTAAGTCGGTGATTATATTTGTTTGCTGCTTTGTCTTGACAACGGAACTTAATACTATTATTAAGTTCCTAGGATAATAAAATTAGCAAAGCAAGATGCAGATTTAGACGTTTTGTTTATAAATTGCAAGTGTTTATGTGACATGTGACACTCACAGGTAACACGACTCACGAAAACTAATCCTGGTGACAGGTGACAAACCAAAGGATTTTTTCAAAAATCTAGGAAAATTTCGATAAGCAGCGGGAAAAATATAATAAGATAACTCGGAATGTATCGCCTATTAACATTTTCGGCAGGCAACAAGCCGCGACTTCGTCTTGGCTTGTACTTGCCTACCTCAAATGTTACTAGGTCCTTACATTCCTTGTTACTTAAATAGCTATTTTATTCTGTTTATACAAGGTGTTTCAAAAATGTCTGCCAAAATTTCTAGGACGTATAGTACTCTATAAAACTATTTCCGAAAATGCACTCCCAAGGAGCTACAGCCCCTAGAAGACTTTCAAAAACGGTTTTTTAGCATTTTCTTCAAAACTGTTACAAGTAACTTAATGAAATTTGGCACAGGAGCGTAGTTTTTTATGAGAAATATTACTAATTGGTTAGAATCTTCATATTTTATTTAGGGGAGTAACTTATAAGGGGGCTGAAATGGTTCAATTACCCTATCCTTTATGTGCGTGGTTTTATCTAATACATTTATCAAAACTCTCAAAGCTTGATTTATCTTACATAAAAAAGGCATTCTTGTTAAAATGTTTTGTTTAAGTCATATCTACTCAAAAGATTTTCGAAGGCATTTTGGACAAGTAATTTCGAAGCTTGAAAAACACGTTAACATTCAACTGCAAATTACACGAAAACGGTCAACTTTAAAACATTTTAACAAGAATACCTTTTTTATGTAGGATAAATCAAGCTTTGAGATTTTTGATAAATGTATTAGATAAAACCACCCAAAAAAAGATAGGGTAATTGAACCGTTCCAGCCCCCTTGTAAGTTACGCCCCTGAATAAAATATAAAGATTGTAACAAATTAATAATAATTCTCATACAAAACTACGCCCCTGTGCCAAATTTCATTAAGTTACCCAGCAACAGTTTTGAAGAAAATGCTAAAAAACCATTTTTGAGAGTCTTCTTCTAGGGGCTGTAGCTCCTTGGGAGTGCATTTTCGGAATTAGTTTTATAGAGTAAACTACACTTATTTTTTGATGTACTATACGTCCTAGAAATTTTGGCAGACATTTTTGAAACACCTTGTAGATCTCAGCAGTCTTTAATAGCAGTGACTGAAAAATAGCTTGAATATATAGGTAACGATATAGAAGGTGAGTGTTCACTAAAACGTGATATAAATTAGAACGCACTTCACATTTTTACATGCCTTATATGCTCTCAAAAGAAAATTTCTGGTCGAACTTTAAACTACTTGGCATAATTAAAACTACAATATGGTTGCATTGTAGAGCCCTTTCAGTCCGAAATAAAGAAAGACAATTAAATAAGGAATATCTGCTGAGTTTTATTTAAAAAATACCATAACGTATTTCGTTCTTCAAAAAAAAATAATATTTTATTATAAATATGTAGATAAGTACTTTCCTATAATATTGTAGAAGAAACAATAGAAATGTAAGTTTTTGTATACGGGGGAATAATCACTGATTATTTAAGAACAGCATATATAGACTGCAGTTAAGAACTGGAGGAATATCAAGTTGATAGGTTAACGAGAAAAAGATTTTCAATTACAAACCCTTACTACATATAGACTACATTACAGTAAGAAATTACTATTGCTGTTATTGTTTGTTGACTGCTGTAGTCATATGGTTAAATTGCTACTGGAAGTCCTAAGAAGTCCTGTACATGCTACACATCGTATTAACATGGGACCCATGATTTTATGTCTCTTACGAAAGATAGCAGTGCTTTTTAATTTTGCCTGGACTGGGGATCGAACTCGCGATCTTTGGAGCCACCGATATCGGCAAGCAAATATTATTAAAAACACAGCAACAAATAAATATGAAAACTACTATTGACACTTAACTGTTTTATTTTGCACATATCAAACGTGAATCTTCTATCATCGCAAATATTAAAAATATAATTTTCACAAAAATTAGTGGTGCCTTGAAATTGGCATGAATTCAGTCAAACATTCTTTCTCTGCCAAAAACGTATGTGAAAGTTTGCTCTAAAGTAATTAGAAAAGCAAATATTTGTATATAAAAAAATATTATATATGAATATAAATCATTTCTATATCATATATATAACGATAGTTCCTGGTGCCGAAATAGTATATGGTAAGTTTTATGATACTCGCATGAACATAATATTAACGACGCGAAGAGATCACATGGCGTTTGCAAAACGTTTGCACATTTTTAGTTAAATTACTGGGTACAGGTATATAAACTACTACTGTTTTGGTGCGTAAAAGACAAAACCGATATAAGCAAAAATATTTCAAGAAAGTACATTATCAAACTAATTCATGTCATCCTATTTTTCAATTTAAAAATGTTTATTTGAATATAAATAATTGGTTTGTCTTAATCCAGGTGTACTTCTATAAGAAAGTTAAGAGGCCCAAAGCCACAAGTGGAAGCTCTTATCTGGCAACCAGATCCAAACACACTGTCAGACCATTTTTTAAATTCAATAATCATGCGACCATTTGCAGTATTTTTGGTACAAAGATGACAAGTTCGCTTTTTATATAGGTTCCTTTTCGGTCATATTTTTTCGTATAATACTTCAGCTAATTGCATCTAAAAATTCTAAAGGTTTAACACGCCCGCAACTTTTTGTTTTCTAGGAGGTTCAGCGAAACCGTTCTGGGCTCTAGCCGTTTTCTTTGCAGCTACATTTGTTTCATCACGTTTAGGCGCGCTTGGTTTGACCAAATTTAAAACGCGAGTTCATGGGAGCGAGCAAGATATTCTTCCTAACGAATGTAACTTCCATTACACTCTTTCGTTCGGCTGTAGGTGTTGGCGCGATAGAGGCGTCTGGCGCGAAAAGGTGGCTTGGCTTCGCTTTTGGAGTTATTTGTTTTCCGGCTTGGGTTTGAGTCGCTTTTTCGAGAGTGTGGCTTCGGTGCCGTCCGCGCCTTAGTACGTGGGCGGCCCGTTGTTTTTGTGCTGCTACAGCAAAGTTTGACTTTGTTTGTTGTGGGAGTTCTTGACGAGCCACGGAGGCGGTAAGGTGTTTGGTTTTGAGTGACAGTATGTAGTTCCTGGTTTGTATGACTGCCGTTTCTGCAAATTCCCGTGGGCCGCAAGGGGCCTTTTCCCCGGTAGTTTTGGGGACGCATTCAGCAGAGCGGGCCAATACTTCGGTCTTGCCAGTTTTCCGTTCCTTTCTTCCCGCGAGGGATTTACACCAGGCCCTGCGATTTAGGAGGAATCTTTGGGCACCGCTCGACGCCCATGATCCATAACCAACATGACGCATTCGCTGGGCTAAACCAATCAGGTAGAGTGTGTAGCTAGTAATAACTAATTTATAATTTATGTGTTTGTTTGATGACTCATAACCGCCTACCGAGGCCACTCGTAAAATCAAATTTATTCAGTTGTTTGCGCATATGTTATGTGTTTGTTTGCCGACTCATAACCGCCTACCGAGGCCACTTGTAAAATCAAATTCATTTAGTTGTTCGCCCATAATTTATGTGTTGTTTGCTGAAACATTGCTGCCTTCGCTTATAATTAGAGTTGAAGCGTCTCCCAGCTGGGTTATAGACTTAGCCCATTTATTAATGTTTTCATTGTATAGACCAATAGATCGGTTTATAGAACGATGCCTTATGATTTCCTACGCGTGTGTGTATGCTTATTTTCAGGTTATGTTATATACTGTGTAAAGATAAATGTACGGCGCAACCTGAGTGTGTAAGCGTTGCAGGTAAGTCGGTTGCGCTCGTCGCTGCAGTGTTGAAGGTCATGAGGCAGGTAGTATATTCGACTCCTGTTGAGCTTTGGATTTCGCCAAGGTGATAAGTTGGAAGGTAGGCTCATTTGATGTTCCGATTTCACTCTGGGTATATCTTTGCATTTTCGTTTATATCGATGAAACCGGGTGGCGCCCTATTTAATGTTATTGTTGTTAACTGTCCTTTAGGTTGTTGCCGTAGGTAATCTGGTGTAGGACCACCCCTCGCTCTACTGATGTCTAGTCGGCATATTTTGTTGTGGGCTGGGCCGCGGTCCTAGGTGAGTCATTGTCCCGATTTAGAGAAATGTCGTAATTTTTGTATGAGCCGGCGTGGTGTCTTTAAGAGTCGTTTTAGACCGTAACAACATTAAGTCGACTTCACAACTAAACATTCAAATCTAGACAACCATAATCACAAGATACAAGAAAGTTGTCAAAAACACCAAATCCCATAAGTAGAAAACCCATCAATAAAAAGCCTTACAATAAAGGTGTTTTTAGCTCACACATACTAAACTTGTAAACACGCTTGGATAACGCGGCGTTTTAATGCGAAGTAGCCATACGTAATTTAAATTTTTAAAACACTAATAACTAAATTAAACTGTATATAGCGACGTCCAATCCACGTCCACATCTCATCCAAGGAAAGAATTGAAAAACTTAAAACACTAAGTTATGGGACATATTAGGTATAAATGAAACTAGAAAGAGGGTAGAAAAGTGCTTAAAACTTGAATAGGGGTATTCTAAAAAATGACGATGGCCCTAGTCATCGTGGAATAATGACACATAAAAGGCTATAAATATACACGTGTAAAGAAAACAAAAGCAATATAAAGAAATTAACATCATTTTTCAGGTTTACGCACCAACGAAAAGCTATGAATGTATACATGATTTCTAGGAATCACATATCGAATAGCCCTCGAGGAGAACACAAGTAATTATAATGGGAGGCTGCAAAGTAGAAAAATTCAAAAAGATAAAGAAAATTCTGAAGACGTAGATTAGGTAGTCGAAATCATAGAGGCACAATGATGTTCAATTTTTGTAAACAAAAGCAGTATAAAGCTTATAATATATTATCCGAAAAAATGGATGACAGGAAGTGGAAGACAAAGGTAAAGGTTCAAAGTCCAGTTCTCCCAACTGGGGAGGGCTGCTATACAGGGACCTTGCGTCCCTCTTCAGCTAATAACGGGAATTTCAGGATGTGTAAGAAAACGAAGGGATGGAGAATGAAATAAATGCCAGGAAAGGTGGGGAATTACTGCCCCGGAATTCGCCTCAGAGAAGGGTCCCTTTTGACTCAAGAAAACCATCTAAGACCCTGAATCAAAGCAAACGGCCAAGGGAATAGAACCCACAACCCTTGGAATGCTAAGCAGACGTGCTAACCACTATTCCACAAAGCTGGGTTAGAAAGCGGACGTAAGTTAATGCAGATGAACAAACCAAAAATATATTTGATTATGTTTTAACGAGGTGTATGTCAGTGTCGGATAACATTAAAAAAGCTGCAAAAGACTAAACAACCTAAACCAAAATCTACCAATAATAAGCTAAGTGGCGAAACAAAGAATATGCTAGAAAAAGGAATTTTAATTACGCTCATTTCCCCTATAGGGTAACGACGCGTATAAAAGGTGTTCGAGTTTCTTTTCGAAACGGCCAGCCACAGAACGCCTTTCTTTCACGTGATATTCACCGACTACGTGCGTTTGTTTACTTGGCTCGCCTTCCTCTCTTGGCTGAAGTTTAGACGATATGACCTTCTTTCCCAAGTGTCACTTTCGCTCCTCTTCAGGTTCTAATCACGGCCGCCTGAAAGTCACTCATACTTCCATCGAGTTCCGAGGCACTGCAAACTATTGGCCAGGTAAAACTTGTATTTAAGTTGCATGATTGTAGCAACACTGGGTAGATAAAAAAATAGGTTTGATTATTGTGAAGTACTTAAACGTCTTATTGAGTTTTTGGACTCCTGACATGTAAACAACACATTCATACACAGTTGACTTCTAGCGTAACTACGATTTTACAGATCGTCAGTGTTTTTATGCATCCTATTGCGGTAAATGGCTAGAACATTTTTAGCCCTCAAAGGCCCTTAAAAAAAAGTTGCTTTATAGTAATAAATGGTTTTTGCAAAAATGCTAATTACGTAACTCCCCGTTCAGTTAAGTTTTGGAGAAATAAAGAAAATTGATATTTACGACTTTAATTTTTGACGTTCCAAAGCTTCAATTACAAAATTTACTGAAACCAGTTTGCTAGATGGCAGTGGCGGTTTTGATATTCGAAAGGAAGATATCGAATTTATAAAAACTGTTAAAGCAAAATATGTCGGCCAAAAATGTTAATACAATACTCGGTGTGATAATAGTTATTTACGATGCAAGTAACGTAATCAAGCTTTTTACATTACGAAAGAATAGTTTGAATGAACGAGCGACCGACGTTAGGAGCGAGTTCTTTAAAATTTTCGGTTTTATTAAAGTACTCCGCTTCGCATCGTGCTTCGAATTTTAAAACCTCGCGCTTTAAAATGCAAGCTACCGCACTCGCAATATAAATAACTATTGCTTTATTATGTATACAGAAAGCTGTAAATCTAGTCTTGCGCTCCAACATTCTACTATAGCTAAAATATGAAACCACCGACGGGGTTCGTGTTCGTTGAATAAATAAATCGGTGCTTGCTGGTGGAAATAATAATTTATAATTTAGACTGCATATACAGTGACGTCACTTAAGGAATTGGTAACGTTGAATTTGTCATTAAATGTAGAATTGCTAGTTTTATTGTGAGCTGGTATAAGTATCACTTAAATTATTTCCGTTTCTGTTTGTTGCATTCCTTTCTTGTAACGCAACTTGCAGCAAGGGTTCTAAAGTAAGCAAACCTAGACTTAACAGGTATTCCGAAGATGCGAGCCAAGGTAAATCATTGACCTGTTGGAACTGCCAAACACACATCCTGGATACGCTGATCGGATTCCGTTTCGTAGTTTGTGGGATTTAGCAGTTGTTAGGTACAAACCAAGTGGTGTCTTTGGATATACACTTTTAGCTAGTATAAACCCACAATTCTATCGCTGTAGAATCTAGCCTTTTCTCGACTGCACCGAGTTGGAGCAAATCATTATTCCAGGGCCGATTTATTTTGTGGGTCCTAATCGTATCAAAGTTGTTATTATTAATATCGTCTTGTTTATTTGTTTGTTATGCACAAGGTCTAAGCATGCGGAGTACCAGGTACCTTAGACACCGACTGCTTTGGTCATATGGTCAAAGTCCTACTTAGAATTTTGCCGAGACTTAAGGAGTTCCAACCCTAGCAAGGGATCTTTTACATACTACACATCGTAGTAACATAGGCTTTACATCACTTCCGAATGATGACATTCTCTAGAGGTTTCCATCTGCATTTTGATTTTTTTTAAACCTCACCTGTATCGGAAATCGAATTCGCAATACTACTATTAGTAGTCAGGATGCTTACCACTGAGCTATCAGCCCTGGCAATATCGTCTTAATGATCGATTTGCCGCTGTGAACAAACTGAATTCCATTGTGTGGTGTTTTTTTTTTGAGTGTTTTAGTTACCGAATTGCTCTATAATAAGCTGGCCCGCCAACTTGTGGTTTTGCTTTGTGTTTTAATTGAAATTAGCTCTATAATTGTAAAACGTGATTTAAAAAAACTTCATCAGAGTAGGCCAGGAAAAGGAGACATGCGTTTCACTAAACCAGAATTGAATTTACACTTTAATTTAAACAGGTGATTTAGTGAATAATAAATGAAATTTATATATTTAAACAGCAAATCAAAATTGACACAGATATAAGATAAATAATAAATAAATAAACTTAAAACTAAATAAGGTGGGCTATGTGACCACCACCTTCCTCTATGCATATTCTGATTCGTTAGTTAACGGTATTTAACATAGTCGGTATATTATTGATTTCTTCGATTTTATTTCTAACTAGTGAATCACCCGAGCTACGCTTCGGTTGATTAATTTAAGAGAGATTCATTAATATAAAAAAAAAGGATGCATCGGCCGGGAATCGAACCCGGGCAGGCCGCAGACCCGCGTGGCAGGCGAGAATTCTACCCCTAGACCAACATGGTTTGTTTGAATAATGCGCTGCTATAATGGGATATGAACATAGTGAATCACCCGAGCTAACAGCAGACGACCACAACAGCTGCCGCACCGCAGCCAACGGCGACAGACGCTTCGCCTCGCTACTGACACTTTTTAATTAAATTAAAACGCGTTCGTATTTTTTTAAAATAAAAACTGGATTACGATCTAATTCTAAAAATTAGAAAAACAGGAGTTGCAAATATTGATTTTTTTAGGTATGGCCATAAGAAGAAATCACAGGTAGTTATATCACAGGTAGGAATGTCACTGGTAGATTTAAGCTTATTACACGATTATCAAATAATTCTGCTAAAAAGCATATTTATTTGGGTAGTGTGAATTCGTGCCCCATCTTGTTGAAAATACCTTTCCACTAGAGATGGTCGGTATCATGTAACATGTCCATGAACGGAGACAAGATTTCTAACCTATATCTCTCAGCATTTAGAACTCCTAAAATGTCAAATACAAGCATATAATAATCTACAGTTAGATAGAGCTTTCACCTTAAAAAAATGTTTGCCCGATAATCCTTCTTTTACCCACAGCTGCCTTTACTTAAATTTTTTGTGGATGTAGTGGAGTCCCATTGTTTCAATAAAAAATAAAGATTGTTCGAGCTCGACATTTTCATATTTTAGGAATTGACATATTCAGAAAGGTGGAACCAAGCTTCATGTGTAAAAAAGGTTTTTTCGAGAACCCCGATGTTGTCTTCAAAGTTATGTAAAAACCATTGACACAATTCTTTGTCTTCGCGTCCTGGCGTATTTTGTGGAACGCTTAAATTCTGTAGGGATGTAGTGGCTGGTTATGTTTAAGAATTCGTTGACAAGTGGTATATGATAGATCCATTTGCTGTTACAAATGCCGAATTGAGGTGTGGGGCTGTTCCTCCATGACTTGCCTAACAGCTTCAATATTTTGTTCATTACGCATTCTTGGCCTGCTACTGCCTTCTTTGCAAGTTCCTCCTTGTGTCCCTATACAAAGCTAGAATATTCTAAATGCATTTATAAAAGCTGCCAAAAAGAGTAATGACATTTTGAAACGTTTCTCAAAAATATTAAAAGGAGTCTCTAACAGAATAAACCCATTGGCCATTAATTCTTCGACGATTTCCAATATAAAGTTCTAACATAGACCGTTTTTGTTCATCAGTAAAAACCATGACTGATTCAAATTGTTGTGTCGATAATACTTGAAACTTTGAAACTTGCTAAACTGAAGTGCTAACCAAAAGCTGTCACTTCTGTCAGCTGCAACTGACCTACTTTTCTGAATCAATCTCAGACACGCCCAATATTGTCGTCATTTTTTACCCGGGCTACTCTGGTGACTTTTTTTTATTATATGTATATAAGAAAGTATGCAACTGAATTAGCCCAAAAATATTGGAAGAAAATCAAAGTATGAAAATAGTTTGCATACACACTAATACCAGAAGACAGAAAGAAGGCGTCCTAATAACGAACAGAAATGAAATTTTAAATGTAGTAAAACAAGTTTATGAAGACTTGTATAAATGAAAAGGGGGAAGTGAGGGGTAATCTGAAGAACAGCAGAGAAAGACAAAAAATGTAAATTGGAAATACGCTAAATCGGATAACAAATGAGAAAACTGCAGAAGATGCAATTTTAGGATAAATGTTCAAAGAAGGGGGTGGTGTCTTAATAGCGCAAGCAGAGGAACTGTTTAACAAGTGTTTAGATAAAGAAAACATTTGTTCAGCTGGGGTAAACTCTAAAGTTGCTCTAACACATAAAAAAGGTATTAGCGACAACCTCGAAACTTATCAAATGATAAAGCAAATCTGCTCCCTCCAGGCTATAAGCTGATCGACAGTTATTATAAATCGACTAGCTAAGAGCTATATTCAATTATTCACATCAACCAAAAGAATAAAGGCGAGTTGGAAAAAATGCAGTGCAGCGGAACACTTACTACAAACAGCGAAAGAAATATAATATACCAGTTTAGAGTTAGCTTTCGTTGACTATAACAAAGTCTTCGTTATCGAATAAATGTAGCCAGCACTTAAAACGCTAGAATGTATTATAGCTACTCAAAGTTAATCGAAGAAATATATAAAAGAGCAACACTACAGGTACAGCTCCATAAAAACACCGATAAGATTAAAACAAAACGGGGAGTACGGCAAGACGATAAAATGTTACCCAAACTATTTACTTTAGGATAGTGGATAGGTGATCAGATGGAGGTCATGGGGAGAAAAGCGAAGAGTAGGAAGGCCCAGATCAGACGGAGCGACTAAATCTAAAGAATAGGAGAGTTAAACTGATACGAAATCACACAAAATATAGAAAACATTGGAAGAACATGAGGAAGATAGAAAATGATTAAGCTAAGTAGAAGAGATTAAGAAGAACTTGTGTAAAATATGGTCGAATTTGCGAATGCCGTTGAAGTAAGTTTTTGTGTGATTTATTTCCTATTTTGCAATTCTAAAATCGTCGTTCCCGTAAGTCCGTCTTATACTGTCCACACCGTCATTTAGTATAGATGTCTTGGTCGATTAATTAACAGTAGCAGATTCCAATTTATTTTACACATCGATAGTCATTCATGAACGAGATAGCTTAAATCAGTTTTTATTAGTTTTTTAATCCTTATTACGGGCAATAAGTGATCTTGATTTTGTCCGTATAGTCGCGGCAGACACTCAAGTACTTTCTTCGCTGGTCGCTGGCGAATTTCGGCCTATTTTAGTCCCGATATCTGTCCGTGCTAAGATTTCTGTCCCAATTTCGATCTCTATGATAAATGCACGTTGTCATTTGAGCTAGCTTTCTGATTCTTGTCAAATTATTTTAACATTCTGGGTATTTCTAGCTGTTCTAATCTGGTATCGACCTGTTGTGGTTTCGCATCGACCTGTTCTGGTCTCGTATCCAGTGATTCTGAGTTGTTGACCAGTTTTGCTATCCATTATTTTTTTATTCTTGGATTGTTAACCTCAGTTCCTGGCGAACCTCTTCTGTTATGTGGCATTGACCTATTGCTGGCGTTTGTTGCTGCCGATGCCATGAGTCTATAAGCGCCGTCAAAAAAGAGCTATTTGGTCGTGCACGTCGCTAGAATAGCACTTTGTAATCTTGTGAGCTATGCTACAGTTCGTCGTTAGAGTCCTTCAAATTCTTTCGGGATTAGTTTGCTTCTCGTCGGAATTATATTGCTGTGCCGAGTACCAACATCTTCGATTGAAGTCCTTCAGACTTTGAAAGTCACTTATACATATACGTATTTGCAACGGTACGTTTACCTGTTTTATGTGTTTGCGATTCTTTTATTCGCTTTAAGATGGAGAATCTGTGATAGTACTGATAGTATTTATAATAGTTTGACTTTTGGTTTCACTCGCTTAATAAACGTTTTAAGGAAGTTGAAGTTAACTGTATTTTATTAGTGGGATGTTGACTAGTATTCCTTTTACGAATATGTGCGTTATTATTTGATTTTGACGATTATGGTTAAGCTTTGAGCTGTGTGTATTATTTCTGAGCACATTTGTTGTTTAAAGACCTCTTGGCGCCTCATTTGTAGTGATGAATGAATTTAAGCTTCTGTAACGAACCCATGTAGTCTTGACTGTTAGCTGGCTGTGCCTCAAATGTGCCCATGTAGTCACAATGATTTGATTTTGACATAAATTTGGTATAATCTTATAAGGTTATCTTGTGTCTTTGCAGTAGCTGAAATATTTCAAAGGATGTCTCTTTGGTTTGACCTTTTGTCTAGAAGGTTTTAAAATCTTATACACCTTTCTTGTATTTACAGAAAATATGTCAATTGTAATTTTATCAACCTAGATCTATGTAAACAGGAAACTAATTTCAAACAATATTTAAATCATACTTACACTTTAACAACAATTGTATGTATATTTTTGCACAAAAAATATGTCAATTAGTGATGTTGGTTCTAGAAAATAGAAAAACCTATAGCTTCAACAAATGATATAGTTTTTGATACAATATAGTCCTAGTTATGTTTAGATTATTACCTTCTGGCAGAGATTATTTAACCCGATCTCTAAAATTTGCGTGAAATCCTGTGGAAATGTTTAAAATGTGGAATACCAATTTTTCATATAAATCATAAGGAAATTTTTAAATTTGCAATGGTTTGCAACGCTTTATACGACAGAAATGGTGGGCGAGGTCTTTGAATAAGCTGTATTGCAGCACAGGCCCCTGTGCTTTGGGGAAATTGTGCCTTTCCGAATGCTAGGTTGGTTGGATCTTTGTGTGCCGCGTTGGCTTATTTACCTTTCACTATCTTATGTCGTTACATCGTGCTCAAGGTAGGCGCAAATTTTAATCACTCTAGCGACAGCTATATCTGTAAATTGGATAGAAAATCGTACGACACTCATTAATGACCAATAGAAAAATTAGTTCACGAGCAGTAACCAAGACAACAACAAAAATTTCTTGGACATTTTTTGTAGGTAGACATTACCTTCTTTTTAGGGTTTGTGTCGTTACGATTTTCTTACCGAATCTGCATTCGAGCATTAATTCATATCCGGAAATTATTATTCGTGCATTACAACAACGTCCTAATTTGCCCTCGCGTCCCGCTCAGGCAAATTAATATGACGTTGTTGGAACGCACTCAAAAAAATTTCCGGAAAGAATTAATGCTCTTATGATATTATATGTGAAAATTGATTTCAATCTGTGTGCGACTATGTGCACAGTACCCTTTAAGCTATAGTTTTTGTAACTACACTATAAACATATCATTGACAAAAAAATATATAATTGTTAGAATTCCGTGCTTGCTTACAAAGGTCTAGATGCATTTTACGAAGTGCTATAAGATGGAAAACGACACTCTGAGGTTAGCAGTTTTATTTGTAGTCCAACACCGGGACCTTCAACAATTAATCTAGGGATTTTTAGCTTTATTAATGAATTTCAGATTACTGAATAAAATAATTGTTTGCTATAACTATAATTACGTTAACTCGTAAATCAGCATAATTTACATGTAAATGTAATTTTCCTTCGGGAGGGATAACTAATCCGAGAAAAACCGACTTCTGAAGCTTGAATGGTACTGCCACAAATGACAACACTATAAATACGATTATTAAATTTACAAGAAATGGCAACGGTACAAACACAACTGACAAGATTACATCAGTTAGTAAGTTGAGCCTACAAGCACCACACCGCACCTAACTTAAGCCAATTTACCTGAATGAATTCTCGATATGTATCTCCAGGCTCAATGCAGTTATGTGGTTATTCATGCACGAGCCACGCGTTTTTCTATTGTCCTAGCTAGCACGTAGGATTAAATTTGCATAATCGTTCAGCAGAAGCAAAAAGCTACAGGCCTTTTTTATGAAGCAAAAAAACACGCCATGACTATGAATAACAGATGCACTACTGTATCAATGCTAATAGTTACCAATAATTTATATTTTAGACTATATAAAACGCAAGATGAACAGCAATGAGAACTATATTTACTAATTTTAGGTGTAAGGCATGTATAATAAATATGTGTTGGTATACAGAGTGCTAATTAAGTACATAGGCAAACTTCAAGGGACGATTCCTTCATGAATTCTAAGAAGAAAAATTCATATAAACATCCATCCCCAACAGTTCCGTTTTAGAGATACAGGGTGTTTTTCGTAAAACAAGGTGTGAGTTGAAAAATAATTGAAGTAATTTGTTTTCTTAAACAACTTATTTTTAATTTATTGTTAAAACGATGTTAACGCAAGCAAAGAAAAACGAAATCAAGGACATAGCCAATAAAGCAATGATAGCTTGGAAGACGACAAGTTTTTAAAATTGTTTGCCATCAAACACTCCAGTATCGTTATAAACTGCAAGTACGTTTGGACAAATGCGATGTATTGGGAAAAAGCAATGCCCGTTTATAAGAAGAAAATGACGAACTTGTATTGTATGTATTGCATTACTTGCAGCAATATTCAAGAAGGGACTCTGCGCATTTTTGAATAAAAAATCTGGTGTAATACACGCACACAACTTCCTTTTACAGTGATTTTATAATTAGCCAAAAAAATGGATTTTTAATTTTTAAACATTTGTCAAAATTTTTCAAAAAATACAAATTCTACAAAAACCGTGTAAAATAGAGCGTTAATTGAAAAGACGAATTTTCTCTAAAATTTTAAGCTAAATTTAAAAATATAATAATATACCGCGTGGTCCATTTAAAATAGGAGTTAATAAAAAAATAGAGAAAACAGAAGAAACCCATTGTAGAGGTACTTGGAAAATCACATCAATACTCATTAAAAATTTAATAAACACCTAAAGTTTGAAGAAAATCGTTAGAGCCGTTTTTGAAAAAATTGAGAAAACTGAAAAATCACAAGAGTAAACACCATACTTCCGGTTATCCGATTTTTTTAAAAGCTTGCTGTCGCATGTAGATAGTACACAAAACTTGTATATGAAGTTTCAACGCTATACCTCTTTCAGTTTTTGAGATATTCTGTTCACACAGACACACAGACAGACAGACACACAGACACACAAACAGACAGACACACGGACGAATGAACAAAAACATATTTTTGGGTTCAGGGGACTCTAAAACGTGAAAATCTGTTGAGAATTTCGAATTTTTGTGGTAAATCCAATACTTCCTTTATCGTAAAAGTAAGTAAACAAGGTGAAAATGAAGATATGGATTGCATTGCTATTAAAGTTTTTAACGAAAGGTTGGGTATTCCAATAAGTATAGACAATATCGATCGACGTCATCGTGTAGGACCGTACCAGACGAGATCGCAAAAAAACAGAGCTGTAATTGTAAAATTTTTCAGCTACCGTTATCGTACCAATGTATTTCAAGAAACAAAAGTTGAAAGGCACCAGCATTATTATCAGGGAAGACCTTAAAAAAATGAGAATGGATTTACTAAATAACGCATGTGAACATATTGTTGCATGGTCGAACGACGCGACAGTGTGGTTATTGTGAACAAGAACAACCGTAAAAAGCGTATCAAAACCACAAAGGACTTGGCAAATTTGTGTAAATAATTTGGTAAGAATTTAATTGATATTATTTTGGTCCATTTCTAGAATCAGATGTAGCTGCTTATGTTTACTTTTAGATACTTTTTGAGGATAGTTACATTTCTCTGACTTGCTATAAAACTAGGTAAATACCTTTTTCTGTTGATCATTAACATAAGTGTATCTTGTTTTGTTATATTTTAGGTTTAGTTTAACATTAATTGAAATGTATCAGCTGAGTATTTAACGCATTAACGCTCAATTACTAACTAGCGAATTTTACATATTGCCTGATCATATTTTGTATCATACCTAATTATGATATTGTTGCTGTAGCTGACATCTTCCTAAACTCTAATGTTACTAATAATATTATAAAAATTGAAAGCTATACTGTAATTCGTAAAGATCGTGCTACGTTCGTGGATGTGTAGTTCTATGTATATATGTTAACAATTTTATTAGTTTTAGGAAACTTACTGGAAGATTTTCCTGAATACGAGCAGTGCTAGAATTACATTATTATTGGCAGAAGGAAGATTCTTTTAGGAACTATATATTTGCAGCATAGAAACAGGCATCGTACTTTTATCAATACTTTTGAACAGACTTGTACTAATCTGCTACCGTTCTGTGATTATGTTATCTGCGTAGGTAATTTTACTCTTGATCATTTAGAATCGGACAGTATTGAATTAGCACAATATTTGTTAATGCTTGACAGTTTTCGCTTTAATCAATTAATAAATGAATCTACTAAAATTACTTCAAAAACAGCTACATTAACTAACCATATCTTAATATTTATATATCGAATAAGCAAACATATTGCTCATAAAATCAAAGAAACTAACTGGTTCAGTATGGAACATTTTTACTAAGAAAAATTTGCCATAACTTTATTATAAAATTAAATTTAGGACAGATGTTCATAATCTAAATTTGAGGCACAGAGTATTATTAAATGTACAAGAAAGACTAATAATAGAGATAAACCAAAACAAAATTGACCTATGTGCACTGGACGAAACTAAAGAGAAGAGCAAAGGCACCTCTAATTATCAACTGGGAACTACAACTGGGAAAGGAAACTATGCGTTTCATATCAAACTCCATCAAGTTCTATAATGATTTACAAAGAGAAATAGACGAAATACCACAAACGGAAAAAATAGAGTTAAGCAAATTTTCAATGAAGAAACACTTAATTAACGAGGAAAGATGCTAGTAGAATTTTGTACACACAACTCATTAAGGATAAACGACAGCTTCCCGCAAACTACAACAAAAATATACATGGTCCAATACTAGACTTCAAAAATCCATTATTCACTATATCATCACAAACGAAAAGGTGCACCTAAGCCGAATTCTAGACGAAGTTTAACATCAGCAAATGTAGGTTCTGACTATCACCTCGTATTATGCAAGATGCATGACACTTACAATTAATAAGAAAAAACCAGTACAAATAGTGCAAAAACTAAACTTACAATTTAGTAAAGACATTAGTACTCGAATGCTCTACGAAAAAAGACTAATGGCGAGAATAATAGGGTTGTCTAATCACCAAAGAGTGCGTATTGGACAAGATTCCAAGTTTAAAAACCGCTGGCGTATATCGCATTCCTTGTTCTTGCGGCTCGAGTTACATTGGACAGACTGGTCGTTCCGTTGATCTAAGACTCCAAGAACATAAAGGCGATTGCAAAACACAAACGCATCACAAAATCAGCCGTAGCTGAGCATACATTTACAAATGGACACACTCTAGAATTTGAGCATGCCAGAGTACTTGCCAGAATACCTCATTACTTCCCGCGAGTTATACGTGAAGCCATAGCAATAGAAAAACATCCAAATAATATCAACAGGGAAGATGGCTTTAAACTTAGTAAAACGTGGACCCCTGTGATACACGATCTAAAGCATTACAACCACGGTGCGTCATACGGCCACGCCCCACGGATTACGTTGCACTCGGATGACCAACCGGCGTTACGCCACTCCGCGCGCCTGGCACAGAGGACTATAAATAGCTCCACACCGACCTTCGGTTCTTAGTGCGACTTTCACTCTGATGATGCAAGCTGCAAGGTCTTGCGAAACGTTAGTGAATATGGATGCACAAACAGCAAAACGGCCAAATCTGCCTAAGTATCCTCGTTCTTAAGATACTCAAACTACACGAGCCACCAGAAAGCATGGTCATCGCGCGGGTTTTTGCTCGACTTCACAAGGTGCAAGGCACATTAAGCCAGAAAATGCTGGGTATTCATATACAAATACTACGCGGTCTACGCCGAAATTCTATGCTAAGGAGAACAACTCTAATTTGCTTTATGCGTTATAAATAAGTTGTTAGGTCACCATAATTTAACATTTGATATTTTTTCCATAATTTCCAAAATTCTGTACTAGGCAATTCCATTAGTTATATGGGCGGAGCAGAAACGAACGCAATTCAAGAAAATCATAACAATTTATGTAAAAGCCAGTATAGCAGCAAATTATTATATATATTTCAAATAATAAATTGGCAAGATATAACAACCCAACGCATGAGATAGAGTCAATAATTAAATTTAAATTATGGAAATGTAACAGAAATTAATAAATATTACAACACAATAGCCCAGCCGTAACACTAAATAGCTAATGCACTAAATAATATAGAAAGCATACAATTTTAAAGAAATATCAATTAAGCTTCTGCTTTAACAGATGCACTCTTGAAATTTCGTCTAACTTGACCCAGTTATCTTATTCTTGTAATTTTTAAAAGCATAGATACACTTTCTCAAATGATTCCACAAATAAAAATATACAAACTAGAAGTGTGGGTTGGAGAATGTGCTGCAGTGAATAGTTGTTTAACGTAAAATGACAAGTTTTGGATTTTCCTGAAGTGCCGAAAGATATATCTTAATACTTTCTTAAATCGTGATTTTATCCCGAACGCTGTTCATGAATATGGGTTGCGGCTGAAGATCGCTATCTGCCGAAGCCGCAAATTCCGTTCTCTCTGCTGTTATCCTCTGCCTTTGTATGAAAATTAAACTGGATTCCACAACACGAAAACTACTGATTTTTATCAAGCCATCAACATACATTTCACAAGTAGCTAAAGTAGGTTTACGCTATAGCGAAATAGCCTTTAGCATTGAGATGCATTTTATCGTGTTGCAGTTGAAAGAGGAATGATGTCAAGCATTATTTACGCGTAATGTAAATTTTTTTGGAATTTCCGAAACCTTCCGCATTAATAAAACTAGAAGCTGTAAAGAATGTTTAAATGTGTCAGTGGATCTCGCTTTTTGTGTAGATACTAAAGTTATTTCTTAATTTTGTATTTTGATTCAGCAATAGCCTATTAAACTTTTGGAATCATTTCTTTTCAATTTTTGATATTAATTAAATAATCAATGTCTTATTTATATAAATAGCAAATAGAGTTAGCAAACTTCTTTACATAATTATGTTAAACAGTAAGAACTAAATTAAATATATACAATTGAATTAATTGAAATAAAATAAACAACTGCAGTAAACTACAAATTTTTATTGTATTTGTTTGTTTATCTGCAGAGTCAAGTCTAACCTGTCAAGCCAGCGATTCTAGAAACTTGAACTCCCTCTAGATACAACTGTGGAAAACTTCCAGTTAACAACCCACGCCGCATTGCATAGCTGCTGTTAAATATACAGGCTGTATCTGTAATGCCTGATCATCTGAACAAACTTCGAGAATTAATTCTACTCTGTAAAATAAGAAAGGCAGTTCTTACTACCAGAGATTCGGAAACGCTTTACTAGGAAAATACAACCCTTTGAAATAAGTGAGTAATGAGCCCTTTTTCGCTTGAAACAATTAAGAACTTAGCAAGAAATTTTGCCATAAATGACTACTAATGAAATATAATGTTTTAGAAGGGTTGATGTTCGTAGGGACGTTCTCAGGGGTAGTAATCATTCAAGTGGTCATTCTTCATTTCTTAATAGAAGTATATTCATGTTATGTAGACTGTTTTGTGTTTTTTACTAAAGAAAAGGGGTTCTCTCATTTAGGGCCGATTCTACAATGCAAGGATAAAGTTATCCCGGGAATAAATACCCTAGAAACGATTGTTGTAACAAAGAAAACCATGACAATTATACCTCGGATAGCTTATTCTAAGTATATACTTGCATTGTAGAATCGGCCCTTAATGGTGCTGGGATTCATCCTTTCCAAGGTAACTTAGGTTTCAAATAAGGAAAAATATTTCGGCCCATATACGCAAAACGAACCCAGAAGGAAACATTATTTACACGGCAGCTAACATAAAAGGTTTAGTATACGAGCAGCACACCGGACACCGTTAATAACACTTTGATCTAGTTCTAGCTGATACCGACGCAATCAATCTAGCGAAGTCTTAAATCGAGGATTGCGGTTAACACTTCCACAAAACTATGGATTGATTTGCTTCCCAATAATGTTATCGATTAGGCGTTGTCGAACGCAACGATATCATATAAAACGTAATTACGTTGTGGGTTACGTTCCAATGTCAACCTTCGTTATAATCGTCGATTAATTCGGGTAAATGGAAGCTATCAAGCTCTTTGTTACTCTTATTGACAATATTACATAGCATTGGAAGACTTGTGCTACGTGCAATAATGTAATAATTAACAGTAAGCGACGAAAAATCACCTGTAAAAAAACAAATTCGTTTGAAAATAAAAAAGGAGTTTTAGAGTATCCGAAATACCACACCTAGCATTTTCACTGGCGGCGTGAGTTAGTGAGCTCAGGTATTTCCAGTCGGGCCATGCAAAACCAATCACTAAGTCGGCGAAATGTATGCAATCCTTCACTGGCTGGCACGTGGAGCTACCTTGAGCGACAAAATTGTAAGTCGTAGAGGAGGACTAAGGGTGATACAGAGCGTAAGTACACGGTGAAGAAATTAACGGAAAGAAAAGACGGAAATGCAGGAAAAAACGAAGAACTCAGAATTAACCGCGAAAACAGCTTACCTTAGGCAATAAGACGCCTACGGTTATTTCGCCAGTATCACATTATAAATTACTCGTCTGGGGCGGCGCGGCGGCTGCGACTGATAAAGTTTCTACATGGCGGTCTGAGCGAAAATTAGAAAGATGCTCAAACTTGTAAGAAAAAACACCCACCTAAAAACTACGCAGTTTAATAATTTCCGTTACCAAAAGTATATCGAATTTTGAATCAAAGACTATAGTAGGTACACGGAAATTAGTCAAATTTATGTGGAATATAAAAAATTCTAATCAGCTGAAATTTCTAGGATAGTTAGCTTATGTGTGTAGGAATACATATCAAAAAAGTTCCCACCCCCAAGGGGTAAGCTTCATTCCTCTCTCACCCCCTTTAGGGACACCGCACCGGTTTTTTACAATATCTTTGAAACACTTTATCTTAGAGAAAAAAACATAAGTATAGAAAAAGTTTTGTCACAAAATTCTCTACAAAAAAGATTCTATGGTATGAATCGATATTTTTATTACTTTTTATGTTATTAAATTGTGACGAAAAAGATCGTCAATTATTTGTAAATTGGTTGAAGCAACACTCACCCTTCGTTACATCTAATAATTTGATAACCTTGTTAAGTGGTATCGTTGGTACTGACAATATTAATTGTTACAAAACAAGAGAAATCGGGAAGCAATCTATGGATAAACTCATAAAAGAAGGAGGCACGTTTGGTACATTTAAGTTAAGCGTAATAACATGGTTAAACCATTAGCATTTATTAACGCCGTATCGAAAAGGATAAAAATATGATACAGATTGATCCTACTCAATTATTCCAAAGAATCGTCTGCACTGTGCGCACAGCGTCTGAATTAAAACATTGTTTTGTCTTTGAACTATATTTGATGAAAGAGGACTGATGAGAAAAACGAAAAAGTCATCATTGTATCAAATTTTCAAATCCGTACCAGAACGTCCATTTGATGTCGCCAACTGTGAGTATGTAATTGATGGCGGAAATCTAATTCATCGTGTTGTATGGCCGAGCCAGGGCACATTTAAGGAGATTTACAGCACATACGTAAAATTTGTTAGCAGGCATTATGGGAAAAATGTCACAATAGTTTTCGATGGTTACGGTAATAATCCTACCAGCACAAAAAGTATTGAACGAAAACAGAGAATTTTAACAAGAACATATCCCAAAGTTATTTTTGAGAAAAATACGCCAATTACTGACCCTAAAGAAAAATTATTAAGCAACCTTGCGAACAAAGAACGATTGATTTCTCAACTAATTCAGACATTTCAAAATTAAGAGATATCAACTATAACTGCGGATGATGATGCTGATACAGTAATAGTTCAAACTGCTATTCAAAAAAAAATTCAATTCGAAACGGCCGTAATTGTAGGACAAGATGTCGATCTTACCTTAATTATTGCTCTAACGCCAACTGAAAAGGATATTAGACTACTAAGGGAGGCCCAAGGTAATATAAAAGCAAGAATTTATAGCTCTAAAGATTTACAGTTGTCAAATGTCCTTAAGAACTCAAGTGAAACAGTTCTTTTTGCTCAGCAGTTAGTGCTAGTAACACTAGATTTGCTTTTTTTGGAAAAGGCAAACTCTAAACTGCAAAGTTACTAAACTCGAAAACAAATTTATAAGAAGTGGTTAAAGCCTTTAGCAAACCAAATGCTACAAAACAGGATATTACTAAGGCTGGGGAAATATTTACTCTTGCACTATATGAAGCAGAATAAAATGAAATGTCAATAAATCATCAGAGGTTGTCAGGTCATTTTGTATTTTAATTAGCCACCTAGGCTTTAGGGCAGCGTGCCCGTATGTTAAACCCTTTTAGTTACTTATTTGGCTTCATCGCCTAATTCCATAATAATGATTTTGCACATATTTGGCCTCAAGCGCAGTATTTCGCGTCATCTGGGGCACCCCTTTGTTGGTACTTTGACAGCCGGGTGTTAACGCTCGCAAGATTTCCGAACCTTCTAGAATTTACGCTGTTGGTGTGACTGCGAGGCCTCGCGCTCTTTTTGTCACCGGAACTTATTTGTTTTATTGGGCGCATCGCCATTGGCTGTCGAGAGTCACGTGGTAACGCCGTTTTGGCTCACGCCACTTCGGGGTCGTAACGCTTCTTGCGGGGCATTCAGCCGAGAGCCGTCGATCTAAGAGGTCGTCAGCCTTTTCCCGTCTCGTGCTGCTTCAGCAAGTGTTTGATAAACTGTTTCGCCTTAAGCGAGAGTGGCAGTTCAACGCAGGCCATTGAACAAGGCAGGTGTGTGTCGTTTAGCGGCGATCTTATTACGCCAAGGCGTAGGTGTGATGGAATTCCATACCCGGTTCTACGTCGTCACCTAAGGGAGTGTTCCCTTTAGCTCGTTGTGCGAGGATTCCGTTGAGGTAGGACATGATTGTGGGCTTTGCCGTCGTAGCGGCGTTTGTTGAAGCGCCAGCCTTTGTCGTCATTGTGGGCGCATCCAGACCATTCACACGTCGGCCGTATTAGCGGCGAATTAATTGCCACAGGCAACCTGTTTCCCGCCAGCTGGACAGCATGCCGATCTCTTGGGCCGTCACCAATAAAACTAAGGTATTTGTAACCATTGAATCATACTAACTTCTTGTGTGCGAGCTTTGCGCTTAACCATGTAAATAATTGCTAAACTCTTGGCCTCGCCAGTTTGGTCGCAGTAAAATTGCATGTGCGCGAACTTGATGTGAAATCATGTGCACCGTTAAAAATGTACCCTTCGCATCTTAAATTGTTGTCGCGAAGTGGCGTCGCTCGTTTTTTTGATCTAATCACTTCCCTCACTTGGGCTTTGCTGTATTTGCCCAAATTATCATGTCAGCCAGATCACTTCTTATTAGGGCGGTGCCATATTCGACCTTTCGTATGTTAGCAACGGCGTCGTGTTCGGCTCGTTGAGTGTTACACGAAGTTATCGATCGCTTGGGCGGCGCAGCACCAGCTGTGTCATATTCTAAATTCGCCTGCGGGCGGTAGGCTATGTAAGCCCCCTTTTCGGCCAAATATATCTCAGTAACTCGGCCCCTTTTTGCCTTGCGAATTGGGTTTCTAACTAATTCGCCGCATCTCTTTGCGGCGCCGGATTCTGCCGACAGCTACGCTGTTCGCGTCGCCTTTGCTGTTGCATAACTCGAACTTTTATGAACAAACGTTCCCTTTGTGGGACTCATATGTCAAACTGCTCTTGATTTTGTACAGTTATGGGTGTTGTTTAGTAACAGTAGTGCACCCATCAGCTGATGCTTATTTATAAGAATTAACGCAATGTTTGCGGCACGCTTTGCTGCCCCAATGTAAGAATTGAATAATAGACGCTTATCTAATTAAGAGACGCTTTATTCTTGGTCGATTTGTGCATGTTCTGTTTCAGCGTACGCCCATCATTGAGGAGATAAATGTACGATGGAGAGAGTGAGATCAGAGCGTGCAGGTAAGCTTGGTGGTGACATTGCCGTGGCTGAAAGAGCCCCACTTCATGATCTAAGTATTTTTGCCATCACGAAATCGTTGTGTGAGTTTATAATTCACGAGTACCCCTATCGACGGAGTGTCTTGAATACTTCGCCCCCGTCTAACCGCCCAGGCCCGGTTATTCGGGTTAAGACAGGCTTGGTGGCGCCCTCTTATTTTACCGTTATTTACCGACCCTCTCGCCGTTACCCTTAGATAATCTCGTTAAGAACCCCCCCCCCCCCAACTCCACTGAAAGTCGGGCCGGCCTATCTTGTTGCGGCTGGGTAGCGGCCTAGGAGAACTTTCGTCCATTACGGCACGCGCCGGCCGTTTCGTTTATGTATGAGCCGGTGCGGTGTCGTAAAGTCAGTTCAAGACCGTAACAAGGTATGTTTTCTTTAAACACTTCGGTTGGCAATTCTAGTCAAACGGTTACTTTGGCAAGGCTACCCCCGACTTTTACAGCTTTGCAACAACATTCGTTGCGGGTTTACCACAAAATTTAGGCTTGGCATGGAAATGTTTTGCAGCCATGGGCAGGGGCGGATGGGGTGGTGTAAACCGGCCCGGGAAACCATTAACACCGGCCCGGTCCATTTTTATTAAAAAAATTGTTAGGCACGTTTTACTAAGGGACTATAAGAAATAAGTACTTAATCGTATTTTTCAAACGCTTTTAATATTTCTCTAAGTAAAAATACATAATATGTACATGTTAGGATAAATAAAAACTAATGGCAACTAGTTACTGGTCGTGGTCATTGGTATTGGACAGAAAAAAATTGTGAAACACATCATATTTTTTGAAAAAGCGGGCCTACATGTCCGCTTATATTTATGTTTTCATAAACATCCTTTATCTAATAGACGTGTCTGTCCGGGACGCGTAAAGACAGAACACACCATTTTACAGCGCTCTAATGTGTTCAGTCGTGGTGTGTTTTGGCTTCAATTTTGAATGCGATTTTATAGGACAATACACACCTCGTTGTAGCACTACAATGCGTTTTACCTGATTGAAGAAAATGTAAATTTAGTAAAAATACCTCCAGTAGTTTAGTGATATAGAGTGCATCTATAAATAATATATTTGGTGGTTTCTTAGATTATTTTAATTTTTTAATCCCGTTTGTCGCCAAATTCTGGAATAAAATTTATGTTTATTTTAGCTTTTAGATATAAACATGTATGGGTTATTTCTACCTCTCTCTTCATAAACCTCTTACCCTCCACAAACCCAACGATAGGAATTCAAATGTTTAATGAAATATTTTATTGAAACTTTGGAGATATAAGGGTTCTTTCCATACATTTATTTATTTATTTTTATTTATTTTATTTTATGTGTAGAAAAATTCAGTAAATTAATAATGATAAACTGACGAAGAAGTAGGCTTGTGTGTGGCCAAGTCATAAGCAAATTAATTAGAAATTTCCAAATTAACTAAACCAGAAAATCAAGTATCTACTGTATTATAGAAAAAATAAGGTACCTTTAAAGTACTAATAAGAAGTCGCATCCAATAAATGTATACATACTATAGTAATCCATAGGCTTACTTTTTATCGATTGTTTAATTTTGTTTAAATGTGCACGTTATTATGAGGTAGACTTTGATCTTTTTGGCATAACATACTTATGGTTTTAAATCTGTGAGCAAATCTCGGAAATGAATATTGGTATTTATAAGAACAAATAGCTAATGAAAATATATATACTTGCCTCACAGATAATACCCCAGCTTCCGAAAATAACGTTATTGTGGAGATTTTCAGAAGCAACAAATATCAACTCGCAGAATTACGGATTGTATCAAAGCAAAATAATAGCTATTTGTGCAACAAGTGCTAGAAGTGGCCGTTTATGCACGAGACATGAAAATCATGAAACGAAGCCGAACATAACATGTCTCATGCATAAATCACTTTTAGGACGAGTTTGCACACAATATTTTTTCTACGGCCTTAAATTTACCGTTATTAATCCATAAATGTCGATTTAACAAAGGTTTGCATTTATGACAGTTACAATTTATGTCATAATAAAGAGATGGCCTTGACGCGCAGATGAACGTTTCCGGAGCCAGTACTGTCAAAGTCAGTGATCAAAGGTAATTATAATAGTCCGCATCTGACTTTATTCATTACATAACGCTTTAATAATTTAAAAAACACTTTACCTCTAACGCAAGAAGTTACTAGAATAACTTTACAACCTCACTTCCAGTTCGAAATTGTAGTTTTATAACCTCACTTCACTTTTAGCACATGGGCTAAAAGTTAACAGCTGATTTCACTTTTAACACGCTAAATTATAAAACGTCACTTTTAGTGAAAAAAGCTAGCACTAAAAGGCCTACTTTTAATGGTGGTCGTAGAAAAATATTTTTTATGGTTGCTATTTTGGTTACATTTTTGAGTAATTTGAATTTGTATAAAGTTTTTCTTCGATATGAAGTAACAGAAGTAATAGTTTGAGTATATTTACAATGTTTTCTATTATTATAATAATTATTTATGCAATCCAAGGTATGAACAAAAATAATGGCTTGAATAGGTAATTGTTTGTAGGAAAAATATGTAAATTTAGTTTTCAGCAAATTTAGTGATAAGAAATCCCTATTTAAATTATGGACTATCACAGCCATTTAATTTACCACCTTTAGTATAAGTTCGACATAGTTATATACTTCAAATATAATGGCTGTATAATCTGCAGGTAGGGTGATTTGAGCTTCGATATTTAATTTCAGCAAGACATATATGAGAAACAAAATTGGGCCCAGAACTGTACTTTGAGATACTCTTACTGTGTAATGTAATTTATTGTACAGAGTACTGTAGCAAATTGTGTCCAAAGCCTTTGCTAGATCCAAGACTACAGCTAAAGTTTTTTAATTGTTCTCTAACTTATTATAAAAATTATCTATAAGTTTCTAAGTTGCTTCATTAGTTCCCATATTATTACGAAATCGAAAATCCATATTGATTAAAAGATAATATTTCAAACGTGTTGAGGAAATTCATCAGCCTAACTTTAATAAATCTTTCAATTATTTTGCTTATACTATTCGTTACTTAATGAAATAGGTCTATAATTATTTACACTTGTTTTGTCTCCTGATTTATGTATTGGTATAATTATACTACTTTTGAATACATTCGGGTAATTCTCATTCGTAAAACAAATTAGTGATATGAGTAATCGGTTTTAAAATAATAAAGATAAGCTTTTTATTCAATCATTGGTTATACCATCAAATCCCGCTGAATAACTGTTTTTTTTCAAAAAAAATTATTTATATAATTAGCTTTAATAACATTATCCCTAATTACATTATCCTCTTCATCAACAAGGAAATCAATTTCGAATTTCCTAGGTTCCAAATTAGTTACCTATTTCATTCATTATTTTCCACGTTTTCTTAATATTGCCGTGTACATCTTCAAATTAAAAAAAAAGTATAGCTAGAACGTTTTATTAATACGTGTGACGTTTAGTGCCAGGATTAAAAATAAATTTTGCACATTTTTCTATAGAAATGTAAGAAACTACTAAACCATCAACAACAATAATGAAAATATGCCTAGTTATATATATATATATATATATATATATATATATATATATATATATATATATGGGGTTAAACAGCTTGCAGCTGCGTTCCCACACCTAAACGCCATCTATTCCTATCCTGAGCATCTTCCTCTTGTAAATCTCGATCTTCCATAAATTTCCTCATTCCTTCGTTCCAAGATCTCCTTGGCCGGCCCCTTTTCCTTTTTCCTGGCGGCCTCCATTGATGTATCTGTTTAGGCCATCTTTGGTCATTCATTCGTAGAAGATGCCCAAACCATTTCAGTCCTCTTTTTTCTATTCGCTGGAGGACCGTTTCCTGTGAACTCATTAGTACTCTCACGTCTTCATTCCGCACTCTCTGTAGTCTAGATATTCTTGCACTTCTCCTCAGATAATCCATCTCTACCGCTAGGAGCTTTCTTTTAGTGTCAGCATTCAGAGTCCAAACCTCACAGCCATATGTTAAAACAGACTCTACCATTGTTTTCCCAATTCTTTGCTTTGTTTTCCGTGCAATGTTCTTATCCCACCATACAGAGTTGAGGCTTCCTAAGACGTTTCGGGCTTTTTCTATTCTTTTTTTTACTTCAGCCTGACCCAAGCCCTCTTTAGTTATATTCACACCGAGATACTTAAATTCATTCACTTGATTGATGTAGGAGTCTTCATTAATCAAAACCAGGTAGTTGGCATCAGAGTTAACTACTAAATATTCAGTTTTATTAATATTTATGTTAAGACCCCATTCGTTATATACATGCCTAGTTACATACATTAAAAAATAGCACAATAATAAGGCAGTGACTTGTTCCATGGGATTTTGCATTGGGACGATTGAGCATCACATTTTCTGAGAGGCATCTTTTTCTTTTACGATTTCTTTATTGTCCTAATTCATTATTGGATGGTCTACCTGCTTGTATACGTTGCCGACCATCAGTTAAACCTGGTCTTGCCTTTCTACGAGAAACAGAAGTTGGCTGCACTCCTATTTTTCTCGAAAGCTTCGTTTTAGCTTTTGCAAAAAAGTGTTCAACTTGAGCAGGTGTCATAATATTCTCTAAATATTTGTTAAATTTTATAACAATGTCAGTCATAGTGGCTGATTTGTGAGCTGCTACTATATCAGTTATATTTGAAAAATTCTTTGAAAGGTTGGCAACAGCTACTTCGTGGTCTCCATCGTTTTTCTCGTTCTCCTCATTAGAATCTTGTATTGAGTCGTGCACATCCCCCAACTCAAAAGACCTTTTGTCAAATATTTCAGTGCTTACAGTGTAAGATTTATTAGGTGTTTGTGTATCATCCATGTTCTTGTAAAAATTCGCTGGTACACTTTCGCCTAAAGCAATTCTTGCAAAATCAACTTTATCATCAGTGTTGAGACGAGGTGCAGTTTTCACGTAAATTTTGAACTTTTCTTATACTGCACATATATGTTTACAAAATCGCCCACTTTGTCCAAAGGAGCAATCGCACATTTCATTGTCAGTAAACACGGTATACAACATTTTACTGTCAGACTTTGAGGTTACATGATAGCATGATTCGTCTATGTGGGATACCAACATATCTTTTGCCTTACGTACAAATTTCATGTATACTAATTCCTGTTCACTACGACGGGAGCTTGAAAATACAAGTAAACGGCGCTTGTGATAATTTTCGAAAGTGTCAGTTATAAACTCAATTAAAGCACATGCATTAAAAACACGACAACGTTGCAAAACTATATCTTTCAATATCCCTATCGATGCCTCTACATAGTTGTTAGTATTATTTCCACGGGTTATTATTTTCGTACGGTAACATAAACATCATTCTTTACGTCGGCTCCATAAATTTTCTAGATGGTGTTTTAAATTTCTATATTGGGCTTTCTCTAAATATTTTATCAAACTTAAAAATAACTCTTCGCAATCTTCTACAGTTTTAGCGTACATCAATTGTTGAAATTGAAGCATTATTGCTTTTCTACTATTTTTGTGAATATTATGTTTGGAATCCCACAACCACCCCCAAAATGCTTCACACATGTGAAAAGTGCAAAGCAAAAGAACAGACGATGGAAACACTGACCTTAGCGCACTTCTTTCAGCTTGGCTATCATCTGTTAAAAATACTCGCGGAAAATCTTCATCTGATAGTCCATTTTTAAGAAATATATCTTTAACAGTAGCAAATGCAAGTGTATAATTCCCTTCCGTTTGTGCCGTGTGTAGTACTACAGCTAAAGGAATTGCTCCTATTTTACTCGCAGTAAATAAGAAGTTAATACACGTGTTGGTTTGATTACACGAACCACTTGAATCAACAAATGCTACTTCATTTGCAAAGGAGCGCCTTGCCACCCTCTTCATGGTTGGTGTAACAACAGTAATTATAAGAGGATTTTCTTGAACATGAATGTCTATACCTTTACTAGAACATTCTGCTTGCTTTTCTATAATAACTGATACTACACTCTTTTCGGTTCTGTCCCCATAATTTTCTTGCCTAAAATATTAATGATTGGTATGTAAACGTTTGCAATAAAGACTAAAAACATGTAAGTAATTACCTCCACTTGTACAAATACTTGACTTGCCTTTCTCGAGGATTCTTTTGTGCATCTGCAAGAATGAATGGAATATTTTTTTCGTCCAATTCTGATTGCATAAGACAAATTTCGTGATATATTCTTGCAGCACTAGGAGTCATTCTATCCTTAAAATATTTTATGTAGTACTCTTCGGTACTCTTATCCATGCGCCAGTAGCTAAAAGCTTCGGCAACTTCGACGTTGTGACTATGTTTAAAGTTAATCTATATAAAAGCAAGATTGTCAATATTAAAATTTACTATAATAAATGTAAGACAACGTACCGTTATAAGTGTGTTAAGACCTTTTTTCAATAGCGGGTAATTTTTTACAGTATTGCGATTAGTTTTCTTTACCACCATCTTCACCCCAGCAGTACAATTTCTATTTCGTTCTCTTGTGTACTTTTGCAGTTTCTTTCCGTTTCTGGTAATTACTATGTGGACAGTAATAACAAATCCGAAACAGGTTCGCCTTACAATCCAATTAGTGTGTGTTGCCTTGCCAAATTCAGCAATCCAATTCTTACAAGCTTCTTTTGGACTATCACCCACTAAACTGCACTGTATGGTAACATTAAAATTTTGCTCTAAACCTGTGCTATCAACATTTATTTTTAAAACTTCTATCTCGCTTTTGTAACAGCGAAGGTTTTTTAACAATGATTGCACCTCCATCATTTTATTTAGCATGTATATGCACTACAATTACGAGAGAAGTGGACTGACAAAAATGTAACGTAAAACGTAACGGTCAGAAGTTATTCCATCAGCATAATTTGCAATAGATATCGCAGAGTGGGTGGGTGTTGTGTCGTGCTGCACCACGGTGTGGTTTGTCGAGTTATAATGGGGTATTAATATCCAACAAACCACACCACGATATAGCACTGCCTTTTAAAACATTGAGCTGTAAAATGGTGTGTTCTGGCTTTACGCGTCCGGGACGCTGTTTTGTCTGTATGGGACGCTGTTTCAGCAGCCAAACCGTAAGAGATACAGAAAAAAGTTATTAAAGTTATATGTTTGGAATGGTCATGTCAGGTCAGGAACCGAATTTCAGTCACGTGACTCTTCCGGTTTTCGAGAAATCACGTGATTTCCGTCCGTCCGGGACGCTGGTCCGTCCGGGACGCTGTTTCAGCAGCCAAACCGTAAGAGATAGAGAAAAAAGTTGTTAAAGTTATATGTTTGGAATGGTCATGTCAGGTCAGGAACCGAATTTCAATCACGTGATTTTAAAAATATTATTGTTTTTATTTAATACGCGTTCTATTTGAAAAACGGTCTTTTTTGTTTTATTAAATGAGACATTTGTCTCACTGGTTGCTAGTAGATATTAATATGTCGGTGCTTAATATAAAAGCGAGCTTTGAAATAAATTGATTTCTTCGGCCAAAACATTGATTACTTCCTCATTATTTATTTTGTTTAAGACTGGAGCCTCAATATTCGTAAGCATGAATGTTATGCTACTAATATTATTTCGGTTAAATCCGTGATTTTTTTGGTGTGCTGCGTTTTTTTATATTTTTTCAAGGGTCATAGCGATGAACCGGCCCCGGTTCTGGCCGAAGCCAGCGGCCCTTCGGGAAATTTCCCAAAATCCAGACTGGCCCATCCGCCCCTGGCCAGGGGATGGAAGAAATCAGGTGACATTTTAATACCTATTAAACTGCGGAAAGCGATGCTGATGTTTCAAGGTTGGTTTAAAATGTTCGGTTATGTGTATGAACTGTCACGGACAAGGATGCTTTAATGCAGAACGTACGAACGAAATTGAATTTGAGGAAGAATAAATGCATTTAGTGGATTAGGCTTCAAGGGGAAACCACTTAAAAACGCGTCGGCAAACACTACCAGTAGTATGAAGACACCACTAATTGGATTAAGTGTTCAATTAAATTAATCGAGGCTCGATTAAATTAATCGGTTGATTGACAGGTGCTCCAATTAAACCGCGGATTGATCTAATTAATTTCGCGGATTGATCTAATTAATCACATATGAAGTTTGATATGTAATTTACATATGTGCTACTGATTAAATTACGCTCGGCCATTTTTAATTTTCTTCTGGAATTACACGGCGGCCATCTTGGTTTTCTGGCGCGAATATTTGAATTTAATTTTTTTTTCAGATTTTTTTCTAAGTTCAATTTTTTTAATTTAAATCTCCCGGGTGTCGGCCATCTTGGTTTTCTGGCGCGTATATTTGAATTTAAATTTTCAGATTTTCTTGGTTTTCTGCGCGCGCACCTCTAGCGTATTTTCAAATTTGCTAATTTAGCGCCCATTTTTGAATTTGATTACTCGCCTCGTTGACATCTGTCTCTCTCGCTGTTGTACTCTCTCGCTGTTGTACTCTCTCGCTCGAATTTATTTAATTTAAAAAAGCTGCTCGTCACGGCTGCTGGTCGGATTTGAACCGACGAGTTTTGCATTTGTAGGCCGAGGTCTTAACCAACTGAGCTGGCGAAGCGCTCGAGGTTTTAGGAATTAATCATAATCACTAGCGAAGCAAGCATAATTTAATACATTTTAAATGTTATTTTCGATTGAAATTTAGTCGTCAGATCGTATCCTTTTGAAATATTATAGTTCTGTAATTTTTAAAAAATTAATTGGACGTAGTTGATGTTATACTAATAAAAGAAAATGTATTTAACAAATCAGTCACAGGCCGCTTGTTTATTTTGAGCGAGACATGGTCCAAACAAAGAAGCAAGTTCTAGGAACACACTGACTGTTTATGGCCTTAGGGCTTTTAACCGTTGCATAGAATTGGAAAGTTTTATTTAACGTGCCTAAACAGGATTGTTTATTTCGAGCGAGACCTGGGTTGACGTCATGGCTAGATTTCTCTTTTGGCAATGCATTATGGGTTGATACATTTTGCGTCTACACCGATGCGTCTCGGTAGCGATCGGAAATCCTCGGCATTTACGACAATATATACAGAGGCGGATCGTGAAGAGGTCCTTCTCGATCAGTCCGTACGAGTGCTTCCTTTTCGCTGTGTTAGAAAGTGCTTTTGTGCCCTCGCGTCCAAGATGGAGAATTCAGGTCTTGCTATGTTGCCGACCAGATCCATTTTAGAATGGTTTAATAGGGGCATTTTCTCCGATGAAAAGTTCGTGGTAATTGCATACGAAATTGTTCTTTTTAAATTAGCACGAGGGGACATCGTTCCACCCGAGTATGCTAGTGCATTTTCGAACTTAGCCCTGAGAGCTGCTAGAATTCGCCATTTAACCGTAAGTAAAATTTAATGAGTACATTTAACCAACCCAGGGCATTTTAGAAACTAGACGCTCATTTCAAATTTGTTTTTACAGCCTCTGAACCAACCACATCCTTCTGCAACGAGAACCCTTAAGCCGGGATCTTCGAACGCTACTTCTAGGGCAACCATAGCGAGTCCTTCTGCAATATCGGTTGTAAGTAATTTTAATATGGACCCTTTATTTACGTCATTCCCACATTATTTTCAAAGAGTGTTTATCTGTTGTTATACCTATTGCAATAAATTATCGTTAATTTCAGATACAATATGCGCCGCCGAGAAGTGTCTCAAGCAGCGAATACACCGCGATTCAACGCAAGGGTGAATCGGGTTGCATTTCAGACCCATCTCGAAGTGATGTAAGTCCCCACATTCAATTAATTAATTAATACCTGATACTGTTTTTATTCTGCAATTACGTTTTCGCTGATGCTCTGCAATAAATTGACCGCTAATATTTAAAATTTTTATAATTACAGAACCCCAATTCGCCACAAACAAGTGGGTCATTAGCAGCGACCTTGCCTAGTTATCAAGATTGTACAGCGCTTTCTCCACAGACAAAGGGTCAATTAGCGACGTCATCGCCGAGTACAAGTTCCAACATGCTTTCACGGCATACACTGAGTCAGCTTATAGCTCGTTCCAGGAGCTCTGATTTAGCAATGCCTGGATGTTCTAAAGCGGTAATTGTTTTATTTTAAAATATACATCCTTATTTTATTTTCCAAAACGAAACTTTGCTTTTTCACATATGCATTTTCATTCACAGTTATTTTATTTGTCAATACGAAACTTTTGCTTTTTCCACATATGCATTTTCATTCACACAAATAAAAGGTTTAGACAGATTGTTTAACTATATAAAATTACAGCTGGGGTCCGTGCAGCAAAGAGGCCTATATCCACAAGGGTCGTCTATAGCTCACTCCAAGAGCACTGATTTAGCCATGCCTGGATGTTCTAAAACGGTAGGTATTTTATTTTAAAAATATACATCCTTATTTTATTTTCCAAAACAAAACTTTTGATTTTTCACATATGCATTTTCATTCACCGTTATTTTATTTGTAAAAACGAAACTTTGCTTTTTTATTCGCCGTGTTTTAATTCGTTTATTTTAATGGTTTAGGCTCAACCTACTACGTCCAGAGGTCAGGATATCGTCCCCATGCAACGCGGTCTTGGTGTGTCGGACGATTTTAAATATTTCGAACTGAAGGAAGTAACGTCCAAGCACATAAAGAAGTTTAGCACAACAGCCGCTCGAGTTACGTTCCGTTTTAAACCTGTGACTGAAGGTGATAGCCCAATGGTGTGGTTAGAGGTAAATTCCAGATCATTTTTATTGGTATTTTAAAAATCTAATAACTTATGTTTGTTACAGAATGCCTTCGAGGAGTTGCGGCTCCACGTCCTTAAAGATGCTGAAGCAACCGATCTCGTTGGTTTGGTGCTGCAAAACCCCAACTTCCCCGAGAAACCAATAGGTCTGTCCTTTAGGAGAGTTGATCAAGTAAACACCCCGGTAATCTTGTCAATTCTCGGCAAGATTCTACAGAGCAACGCTAACTTCTTCGCCGAGGATGTGATGACTCTGCAGGTTGATCGAGTTCGACTGCCCATAGGCCGTGGGCGCACTCCTCTCACAGGTATGAGTTTTGAAGAGTTTTGCGAGCGAAAGAAAGGCATTCTAGTTGTATTAAGTAGGAATAATAATTGTTTGACTGCTGCTCTCGTATTAGCTATCGCTTTTAAATCTAATGATGTACTGCTGGATAGAATGAAATTAGGTTTCGATGTTTTACATCAGAGAGCAGCTGATTTATGTAGATTAAGCGGGGTTAACTTAGTGAACGGTGGTTCATACGACCACATTCAAGCTTTTCAAAACTATTTAGTTAATTATACGATAGTTGTTTATAGTTCGCGCCGTGGTTCGACCACCTATTTTGAGGGACCCCGATCCGTTGATAGGAAAACACTTAATTTATTATTAGAAGACGGGCATTACAATGTAATTAGTAGCCTAACGTCTGCTTTCACAACTGGTTACTTTTGCGAACTATGCAAGCGTAGGTTTAATGCTCAAAGAGATCACCTCAACTGTCTGTACACATGTCCGGCATGTCAGATGACGCCTCCATGTACATACATGTTCAATAAAATAACATGTAACACCTGTAATCGGGAATTCAGGGGACAAGGGTGTTTTGATAGCCATAAAAGATCCGGTCTATGCCAAAAATTAATTAGATGCCAAACATGTCTCGTCACCATCTGGGTGTCACGGAAAATTGTACATAAATGTGGTCACAAGTTCTGTAAAGTATGCTTAAAACAACAACCTGTACGTCATTTATGCTATATGAGTAGGAACACGGCTAAATCAGATAAGGCAAAAGCTCTGTTTATTTTTATGATCTCGAGTGTCGACAGGAGTCTTTACTCGAGGGTTCAGCTAATACATTTATTCACGAACCAAATTTATGTGTTAGTATGCATGTCTGTTTGAATGCATTGGTAATGAGGATATGAGTGAGAATTGTAGAGAATGCGGTACACGACTGAATATCTTTCGTGATTCACCTGTACAGGGATTTTTAAAATATATAACACAATATGCACGAAAATTCAAAATTACAGCTCTCGCCCATAATATGAAGGGTTATGATGGGTGTTTTATTTTAAAAGAAATATTAAAAAACAGGGACCGCTGGAACCCTAAAATTATATCAACGGGTACCAAAATTATTTCACTAACCTGTGATAGGGTAAGATTTATTGACTCGCTAAATTATATGCCCCTGCCTTTGGCAAAACTACCAAAAACATTTGATTTCCCCGATAGCAAAGGTTACTTCCCTTACTTATTTAATACACGAGATAACGCTAACTACGAAGGGCCTCTACCCGATGCACATTTTACTCCCCTGACTGCATGAGTTCTTCTGAACGAGTCGTGTTCCTTCATTGGTATAGTGAACAAACAGCTAGCGGTGGTACTTTTAATATGCAGCGCGATTTAGTTAATTACTGCATTGCAGATGTCAAAATTTTAATGAAAGCCTGTTTAAGATTTTGGCGAATTTTTAAAGCGGAAAATGGTGTGGATTGTTTTCAGGAGGCTACGACTATTGCCAGTGCTTGTAATTTAGTATTCAGACGCCGTTTCTTAAAAGATGAAACTATTGGTTTAATACCTCCCGGTGGTTACCGTTTAGGCGACAAACAATCCAAGATAGCTATTCAATGGCTTTGCTGGTTTGAGCAATCTACAGGCACAGCAATACAACATAGTGGTAGGTCTAGGGAGTTTAGAATCCCCGAGGGGCTTTTAGTTGATGGGTACTGCAGACAGACCAATACCATTTATGAATTCCTTGGTTGTTATTGGCATGGTTGTGAACAATGTTTTCCGGTACAGACAGTTGATATCGATTGCGACGATAAAGATGAGGCTATGTTTTTACGACGGGAATATACAGAGGCTCGTCTTAAACGCATCAAAAGTTTAGGCTATAATTTAGAATCTGTTTGGGAATGTCAGTTTAAGGAACTCTTAGAATCCAACGATGTAGCCCGAAATTTTATACAAAACCTGAATATATTCAAACATGAACCCCTTAATCCCCGTGATGCATTCTTTGGCGGTCGTACGAATGCTGTAAAATTGCATCATAAATGTGTAGATCCCACTGAAAAAATTTATTATATCGATATTTGCTCTTTGTACCCATTTGTGAATAAATATTGTAGATACCCTATTGGTCATCCAAAAATTCATATCGGTCATAACGATTGCTCACAGTTACCAATATATAACAACACCAGTAGCCTACACAGGAACCAAACTGCAGGAGAAAAAAGAAACGCAGAAATCAAAACGGAAAAGAATAGGAACCCCGGAAGAGCAAAAGGAGAGAAATGTGGAATGGAAAAGGAAGGAAAAGAAATTCTGGGTCATCCTTGACCAAATGCGAGGCCACATAAACATAATGGAAAAAATTGTAAAAAAGAACACCTACAATGTAAAGAGAGAAATTAGAGAGGCAACGGAAAACCTAACGTACAATATAGACAGGCTCATGGCAGGAGAAATACAAGAATGGCTGAAAGAAGCTTTTAATAACAGCAGGGATACTGAAGAAGTAACGTGTGACAGTACTAGAAAAACTGAGAACACTACAGTAGGAACCCAAACCACACTAGGCGAAGACATAAGCACTGTAGAGGTGGGAACGCAAATAGAGAGAACCTGGAAGATAAACAGAAAAGAAATTAAAAAAGGAGACCTACGGGAAATAGGGTCCTATGATGAATTTCAAGTAATTGAAGCAGATGGAAGCTTCCAGTGGCCCGAAGCCGTCTTTGAGAATGCAAGAATAATCACCGGTAATTCACTGGATGCAGGAGACGAGGTAATGAGAGTTGTTCTGGTAGAACCAAACGATCCCAAAATGGAGAAGAGTATACAGAGAATGTACAGAGATCGCTACCCGGAGCTCATCGAGTGCACAAACCAATTAGAGATCTTAGAACATACTACAAGAGTCAAAACAGATCAAGGCAGGGCACCAAAAACAAGAAGGGTGGCCAGAATGGAGGGAATCAAAACAGGAAGCGAGATCTGGGAACAACTGCTAAGACTCAAAACAGAAAGCGGCAACATGGAAATCCAGCACATAGCAATGCATCAAATAACAACACTAGCTATAGACGAAATGCGGAAAATGATCCAGACAATCTTCCAAGACACCGGAATATCCATAGACATCTACACACCGGAAAAGGGAAACATGAAAAAAACCACCAAGAACAAGACCATAGACGATAAACCAAACCACAGAACATATAAAACACAGGCAATAGTACTAGAGGGCACTGAAAAGAACTATAGCAAAGCACTAGAAGAATTAAAAGGAGTACTAAGAGACAAAAACTGCGACAATATACAAAAAATACGCAGCACCAAAGAAGGGAAAATCTTGATAGTAACAAACAAAGATGGAGAAGCGAACCAAAAATTAACGGAAACAATAACGAGCAGTATACAAGGAATCAAAGCCAGACAATTAGGCGCCAAACGAGAAACCACAGACACAGTATACATTAAGGGAATGGATGCCACGACAACCAAAGAAGATGTAAGACAAAGTCTAAGGGACTTGATCGGAGAAAGCAAAATAACGCAACTCCACATAGGCGACCTACGACCCAACAACAGACAGATGCAGGCGACGACCGTCGTAGCCCCAAAAGATATAGCAGAACGGCTTATCCAACAGAACAAATTAAGAGTCGGACTGGTGCAATGCGCAATGGAACCTAGATACAAAGTAACACAATGCTATAAGTGCTGGGGATTTGGCCACCAAGCCCGATCGTGTAGTGGACCAGATCGCACCCAGGCGTGCTACAGATGTGGCAAAAAGGATCACTTGGCCAGAGACTGCAAAGAGGAAGAGAGCTGCCCCCTATGTGAGGGGCGCAAACACAGAGTCGGAAGTGGAAGATGTGCCGCTTTCAACCAAGAGCTCTCAAAGCAAAGACAAGAGTTCACAAGGAGAAGGCTTGGAAAAGATATGCCAGACAAAGAAAGAAATGATGCAACGGAGGTGCAGATCATTAACACCCAACAATGTACAATGTGATCCAAAGCAACTTAAACAGAAGCAAGGCAGCCACGGACCTGCTTCATGTCACTATACAAAAGATGAGGATAGATGTGGCAATCATATCCGAGCCAAACAAGAAAATGACAAGTGCAAAAACCAATTGGTACATGAGCAAAGATGAAGGAGCGGCCATTGGCATCTATGGAAGACATGTGCAAATCAGAAGAACTGTAAAAGGAAAAAGCTTCGTTTGGGTGGAAATGGATGACCTCATAATATGTAGCGTATACCTATCGCCAAAACAAGATATAAACGACTACAAGTTAGAACTTCTAGATCTCAGACGAGAAATGAGGAAAAAGAAAAAATACTCCATCATTATAGGCGGGGATTTTAATGCAGCCTCAAAAAACTGGGGAAGTAACAGAGAAGACGAAAGAGGTAGGGAACTAAATGATTGGATAGCTGCAGAAAACTTACAAATAATTAATGAAGGGAGTTGCCCAACCTTTAGCCGAGGGGGATACATTTCATACATAGATATCACTCTAGCAAAAACAAACGCCCCAAATGCTATCGACAACTGGAGAGTAAGGGAAGATATCGAAAATCTAAGTGATCATAGATATATAACCTACACGATAGGCCAGGATCAAAATACGGACGCCTCGAGGACATACAAGACCAGCATAATACAGATGGGATGGAAAACAAGCGAAGAAGACCTACTAAGATATAAAGAAGAGATTGCCGAAAGGATAAGCGACATAGAAGTCGATCATAGACACTTGCAAAAAACAATAGTCGAAACCTGCAACAGAGTATTCAAAAAGAAACAAATAAACAATACACGAAAACCTGTGTACTGGTGGAATGAAACTCTGAGTGCACTGAGAAAGGAATGCGTTAGAGAGAGAAGAGAAGCTTCCAGAAAAATGAGCAGGGGACAGGACACTGAACAAAAAAGAGCAATCTATCAGAAATACAAAGAACTAAAGCAGACTCTAAATAAAAACATCCTGAAAGCAAAAGAGAGCAAATGGAAAGAGCTTATACAAGAAATCGATAACGACACCTGGGGCCTAGGCTATAAAATAGTAACAAAGAAGCTAAAAATGGTAAACCCGATTAAACTAGACGAAGAAGACACGGCGTACCAGATTGGAAAGCTGTTTCCGAACCATGAAAAAATAATATGGCATGCACCGACAGTCCATATCGGTGAAATCCCTGAATTTAAAGAAGAAGACCTAATTGAAGCGGTTAACAAACAAAAACCCAAGAAATCACCGGGGCCCGATGGGATCACAAGCGAAATATTGAAAGCCACAGTCAATGCGATTCCCGAGTACTGTACAAGGGTCATGAACCAGCTGATAAAAAAGGGAAAATTCCCAGAAGAATGGAAACAAGCGAGACTGGTACTAATAGATAAACCATCAAAACCAGGAGATAGGGAAAAAAACTACAGACCATTGTGTCTGCTAAACACGCTGGGGAAGCTTTTAGAGTCACTGCTATTAGCAAGGTTAAACCAAGTATTCGAAGATGGAGAACAACTGGCTACCAACCAATATGGTTTCAGGAAGGGGAGGTCAACGATGGAAGCTTTACTCAACATAGTCAACGAAGGTAGAACAGCAGACGCTGGATCCGCTAAAACTAAAAAATTTGTACTGATGGTAACATTCGACGTAGAGAATGCCTTTAATTCTGTAAATTGGAAGACTGCAATTGAACAACTAATAAAAAGGAAGACACCTAACTACCTAATAAGAATGATACAGGCGTATTTCAGTGAAAGAACCCTGATAGACGATAAAGGAAGAGGGCATGAAATAACAAGTGGAGTGCCGCAAGGCTCAGTCCTAGGACCCACCTTATGGAATTGTTATTATGATCCAGTGCTGAAGCTAAAAGTGCCAGAAGGAGTGAGACTAAACGGTTTCGCTGATGACCTCGCAATGACAGTCTTAGGGAAAACGAGAACAGAAATAAAGACAAAGGCGGAAAATACCATAATGCAAATAAG
Source organism: Agriotes lineatus (assembly GCA_940337035.1). Taxonomy (NCBI): domain Eukaryota; kingdom Metazoa; phylum Arthropoda; class Insecta; order Coleoptera; family Elateridae; genus Agriotes; species Agriotes lineatus. The sequence goes on from CALNHX010002773.1 coordinate 82,745, forward strand.
CGAGGAGATTCGCAGGCTAGGTCTAAAACTGGCACCCAAAAAAACGGAAGCAATAATGCTCAAGGGACGCAGAACCATCAAAACAATGGAAATAGAAGTAGAGGAAGCCAAGATTAGCACTAAGAACAGCTTGAAATACCTAGGAGTATGGTTTGACAAAGACATGACAATGAAAGAACATATAAAACAAACTGGAGCCAAGGCAGGTAAGGCCAGTCAGGCCTTATACAGACTCATGCCTAAAACGACGGGACCCACAAGCGCAAAAAGAAAAGTCGTGGCCAGCACCATCAACTCAATGCTGCTCTACGGTGCCCCAGCGTGGTACAGTACGTTCAGGTGGAAGAAGTTTTCCCAAATATATGTGCGCCTACAGAGGAGACTGGCGCTCAGGATAACTTCAGCATATTGCTCCGCTTCCACAGAAGCTCTAACAGTAATAGCAGGATTGATACCAATAACCAAAATGGCGGAAGAGCGCAGTAGGACACAAGGCCCGGAGAAAGCAAGCAAGAGAGAAGTGCGGGACGAAATTACTGAGAAATGGCAGCAGGAGTGGAACACGTCCACGAAAGGAAGGTGGACCTACAGACTGATACCCAACATAAAACGATGGATGGACCAAAACAATAACGTAAATTATTATGTTACCCAATTCCTAACTGGACACGGGACATATAATGAATACCTACAAAGAATAGGAAAAAGAAATAGCCCAGAATGCATGTACTGCACTGACCCACAGACAGATAATGCAGAACATATGCTTATATGTGAGAGATGGGAGGAAGAACTGAGGCAACTCGAAAACACTCTGGAGGTGCCCCTTACACCTGAAAATTTTAAGGAGAAATCAGGAGCAAATTGGGAAATAATAAACCACACAATAACAAAGATCATGCAGAAAAAAGAGAGAGAAGATAGATAACGAACAGTCGAATACTACTAGAAGCCCCTGCAACGAAGTAATGCATAAGCGGTTCCATTGCAGTGGTGATGAACAGCGGAGGGGTTTTAGTTGGTAGGTCCAGCATTTGGGAATCCAACACTACCTGGGACCCCTTCTCAGGTGCCTATGAAGGTTTCCCCTCCGCTATTATAAAAAAAAAAAAAAAAAAAAAAAGTTACCAATATATAACATAAATGGTCTTATTAAATGTTTAATTTTACCCCCGACCGATTTATATCATCCTGTTTTGCCCTATAGAATGCATAACAAACTCATGTTCATTTTATGCCGTACTTGCGGTGAGGAATTAAACCAGGGTGAATGTAATCATAATGAGCAGCAGAGAAGTTTCGTTGGGACATACGTTGCAGACGAATTACGGAAAGCTCTATCGTTAAACTACAAAATTATAGAGTTTTATGAAATTTGGCAGTACGAGGTAGAGGTGTATGACACACAGACAAAAACCGGTGGTCTTTTTACAGAATATATAAATAATTTTCTTAAAATAAAACAGGAGTGTTCAGGCTGGCAGTCTAATTGTGTTACAGACGTCGAGAAAGATAATTATATTGCTACGTATTTTGCTGTTGAGGGTATCAGGTTAGATCCGCTAAAGATATGTAAAAATCCGGGGATGCGTTATATAGCCAAATTAAAATTAAACAGTTTCTGGGGTAAATTTGGACAGCGGGAGAATTTAATGCAGACGTCGATCATCTCAAACCCGCAGGAGTTCTTTCAAAAACTTACTGACCCAAGCGTAGAGGTACACTCGATGATCCCTGTAGATGATGATGTCATTATATTAAACTGGAACAATCGCGTTGAAGGTGTACGACCTCAAAAAACTGTAAACGCCGTAATTGCCGCATACACCACGGCTCATGCACGGCTACATCTCTATAGGTATCTAGAAAAATTAGGAGAAAGAGCTATTTATTTCGATACTGATAGTCTTTTGTATATTCATCGGGAGGGTCAATGGCAGCCTGAAACAGGCGATTTTTTAGGGCAGATGACCAATGAATTAGACGAATACGGTTTGGGTAGTTATATAACAGAATTCGTTAGCGGCGGGCCCAAGAACTACAGTTATAACGTTTACTCGACAAACACCAAAACGAACGTTCAGGTTTGCAAGGTAAAAGGAGTTACTTTAAACTTCAAAAATTCCAATTTAGTTAACTTTGAAAAGATGCGCGAAATGGTTTGCAGCGGTGCTGGTCCAGTTGACGTTATAACAGACAGAAAAATTGTTAGAACTTCAGCATATGATGTACTGTCAAAGCCTGAAGTTAAGGCATATAGAGTAACGTATAATAAACGTAGGCGAGTTCAGGATTCGTATGACACGCTGCCTTACGGCTATAAAGCATTGTAGTTTTTTACGCTGAATATTGTATATATTTTATAATTTTAAATGCCTGTTATTTTTTTAGTTGCATTTAAATTTTATCCTGAAGTTGTTTTTGCTTATTTTATTTATACATTTCCGTAAGCAATGGCTGAAAAATAAAGCATTGTGGTATTTTTGCCGTGTATTGTATATACTTTATAATTTTATTTGCCTGTTAGCTTTAATTGCATGTTATTTTTTAGTTGCATATTAACTTTATCCTAATGAATGAATCTGTTTTTGCTTATTTTATATATATGCATTTCTGTAAACAATGGCTGAGAAAATAAGGCAGTGTCATTTTTAACACCGAACGTTGTATATATATTTTATAATTATCTATACATGTTAACTTTAAATGCATGTAATAAAACAATGGAGAATTGTACAAATACTTTTATTAAATATTTTGTGTGTAATAAAAATATGTTTAATTACAAGCTATTTGTGTTTTTATTTCTAAATAACATTAAACAAGTTTATTAAGGTGAAGTATTGGATATATAGTGCTTTTACATATGTGTCATTAGAAACTAAATTATCAGAGAAATTACCTATGAAATCTAGCATAGATGCACCATTCATTTTAAAATATAAATACATTAAACAATATATGCCGCAAACGTTAGAGCTAAAATCTTGCAATACTTTTGGATTATGAGCCCAACTGATTGAATTTTGTTGTAAAAATGTTAAATGATATCCGCTTGGAGGCCGGCCGTATGAATCAAAGTGTTCCCCATGGCCATATTGGTCTATATACACAGCATTCCAATGTTCCCCAGGTCGGTTTGCTGGATCTGTGTTGACGATGATTGCCACAGGTCTTGCAATTCTTGTAGGGAGTTGATCAGAAGCAAAAACATAGCGTTTCACATTCAACAGACTCGGGATTCTTTGCAATATTTTCTGAACTTCCAGTGTATTCATTGCGCCACCAGTCGGATAAAATTAGTATGTTTTCCAATGCACATACAGGCGAACGGATGTTGTGATTGAGGCAACGTACGGCAGCAGTAGTTTTTCGCAGAACTTTTAAAGACGGGCACTCGAGATCCTCCAAATTTACGACGATTTTATTCAGAAAACTTAGAACCTCCTTCTTTTCTTGGCCCTTAACGAACACTTTTTCAAATTTTTTGAGAACTCGTGCTAGCTCAGTTTCAAATTCATCAAAATGTATAGAACCAGAATCCCATGCTAAACCATTGTATCTATGCTCCAGATAGTTTATGCCTTTTTTAACGAAATAGGGCAGAGTGTCATATTTTGCAGGGGGTTTTAAAACGAAAATTGCTAACTGGTTGCCATCTGCTGAAATAACAGCCACTTCTTTCGGAATAAACTGTTTCTTATCACCACGGAACCCTTGTAGATCTACGAAGACACTGTCCATACTGACGAAATGTTTGAGCATGACTAAATTTTAAAAACTGTTGTTGGTTTTTAACTACTAAAATCCACCACCACATTTCTGTGTTTGTCAATTTCTACGACGTTATCGAACTCTGCATAAACTAGACAATTAATAGTTTCTTCTAACGCGTCTTGAAAACCCGCCTCTAAACGTAGAGCGCCATTTTTAAGAAGGTTCCAGTGTGTTGTTGCATTTGCAGCCAGATCGGGGGTTAAATCAAAAGCAAATAGACAGTAGCCATGAGGGTAATCTTCACGTTTTATAGCGTTGCCTTCATTGAGGAAATGTATACCGCTACCGGAAAATAGTGTGTGATATGCTTGAACGTACATGCCATTCTTAGAGAAATCAGGCTGTAGAGGTTTTGAAGGAATTTGTTGACCGTCGATGTATAGGGAGAAATAATTGATTTTGTAGTTATTAAAATTGAAAGGGTTTGCTGCATAATGACCGTTAAATGCGTTATTCGATACAAAACCTACAATGCATCGTTTTGGTAATTGCCCCAGAAAAATATTATCTAAAGATTTTCTTTGCACACCAGCCGGAATAGTTAACACTTTAAGATCGGATCTTGTAATGGGGTATTTACCAGGCGCAGTCGCCAAAGCTTTGGTGTGAGCCAACAAAATAGACGGGTTTATTTTCATTTTTCTCACTAGTAAGCTGGCATCACAAATTTTCACTTTGAATGTAGATCCTTCGGCTGCCATTAAATTGAAAGAATCTCGGGATCTGATAAATTTGACTTTCATTTCAACTCCGTTTATAAGAAATTTTTCTTGATTGAATAAATCGGAATGCACATGTCCCATCATTTCGACTTGCTTGCTTGCAGCAGTAAAAAATTTCCGCTTTACAAATCCTTCATTATGCGTAGTGATGTCATCCATTTTATTGGCTGTGTCGTTGTACCATAGTGTGCATGTTAAATGGGTTGATTTAGCACCATTACCGTAATTCAGCAGAGTTTCAATGTATGAACGGTATGCGTATGTATTGTTTGGGGGGCTCACAAGCTTCTGATTCAAATACACCTCAACTTGATTAAACATAGAGTGCATCCAATTATTAACAGGGCCTACCCCATCTTTATCGGTTAATGGTGTATCATCTTGTTTAACAATTTTAGCAGTAATGTATAACATGGTCTGACTTAAATCGATATAATCGTTACCGTTTCCAGGCACAATAAATTCAATCGGTGCATCGTCATTAAGCGAGGAAAGCGGTTTGTAAAAAGTCCATTGTCCATTTTCGATACTGGTTTGAGTTGCGGGCAAAGCGAACAAATCTAGCTCGGATTTAACACACTCACAAGACTGCGCATGCAAAAACGCCATTGTGAAAACTACTTGCTGGTAAAGATATCGGCGTATGCGGGTTTGACCAGCTTCTGCTTAGCGTTTTTTCTTGTACTGATTGTAATTCAGAGTGCGTTGCCTTTTATACCCCGATCCTTCCATTAGAGTATCTATTTTTCTGTCGGCTTTACGTTTGAGATTCTTTCCAGCCTCCTGTACACGGTTATGAAACGCTTCTTTTAGCGGTCGATTTTCACTAACATCTCCTAAAATGTTAGCGCCTGTCCTTAAAGCTTCCTTTCCAACAACTTTAGCACCGGTTTTAAAAAGAGGCAGGATACTACGAAATATTCCTCCTAAAAAGCTTCCGATTCCATGACCTCTCTGGTAGGCTGCTCCTCTGTAGATAGCCCCAATGCCTTGACCTGCCTGATTGGTGTAGTATTGTTGATAAGGACAATCCATAGCAGCTACTGTATCATCTTAAAGTGTAGTTTTAAACTCAACGTTCCAAACTCGAATGGCATCACACCCGACGTTTCGGTCCTTATATTTATCTCGATATTCTCAAATTCCCTCTTCATGACATTTATATAATGAGTCGGCGAAAATATGGCGTCTTTGTGGCAACCGTAATTATAATTATCAGAGGTCACGTTAACAATACGAAGAAGCGGAGCCAAGACATCTCCTACAAGCTGTGGTTCCACAATATCGCAGTAAATAAACATTTGTGATGGTAAACCAACCCAGATATTTGCGGGGTGGCTTGGTACAGGTGCTTCAGCTATATTTATATTAGGTTTATAACCAAGTTGTAAGGCCAGACGTTGTGAAAATCCTAGCATTTTCAATGACGACGTTTTAATTTCAAGAGACACGCGTTTTGTTACTCTATTATATTGAAAATTCAGCAACTTTTCTAATAACCTGTGATTGTTAATTTCGGCTGTAATATGTTCAATGTTTTCATAATTGCCGGGTTGAATACAGATTACGTGCCATCCATCGCTACCATAGTAAATTTGCTCTCTATCACTTTTAAAATATGAATTAGAGTTTTGCAATACTTTTTTCAACTCAGCATACGTTTCTTCTCCGGCTTGCACTTTAGGTATTTCTGTGCGATAATAGACTAGATTTTCTGTATCTGTCACGGCCAAAAAGGAGCATGGATATTGCACTTCAGCAATACCTGTAACCCATTGCCCCGGTAACCTTATTCGTTTAGGGAGCTGCGTTATGAATTGTGCTGTGGTGTTATTTGGAAAATAACTCATAGAACTATTGCTAAGTAATGTTAGATAAAATTCTTCATCTGTATTCATAGTTGCTGAAGATTAGCTGCAGGAATCCAAGAGTTGAACTTGTCGTTATAATTTCGCCACTTTACAAAGTACTCTTTGCGCTGACCGTGTCCTCTTTCTTTTAACACTTGTTCGACTTTAAACAAAGCGTTATCATCCAAAGTCACTGGCTGTAATTCCTCTTCATAAAAGACACCCTCTATCGTATCGTTATCTAAATCAGCTATTTCGTACACAGGTGGTTTTCTAAGAATCACTTTTTTAATTATAAACACTTCGCCGCTCCAATTAGTTTCATATCCTTTCTCGAATGCGTCCTTCGTTCTACTAATTCTTACATGTTGGTTCACTTTATATTTAGGCTTCCTGTCGACTCCCATCCCCTTTCTGTACAGATTGTTCCACACTTCCAGTATATTGTCATCATTTACAGTAGAGGGTGCCATCTTGATGCTTGAATGATAGCGGCTGTTATACGAAGTCAGTAAATTTTGTAATACGTCTATGTATTTGTATGAATTAGAGTATGTGAAATAGCGCCACATTCTGGTTTTTAATGTTCTATTGAAACGCTCAATGACTGATGCTTTAACATCGGGGTTTTGCGTCACATAAAACGTGATATCGTGTTGTTTGAAAAAATTCTGTACGGCTCTAGCAACAAATTCTTTTCCTTTATCGGTTTGTAAATTTATAGGCTTGTTACCCGCTTCAGCAAATATTTCACGAAATGCGTTTATTACTGAAGTAGCCGTTTTAGATTTAAGAGGCCATCTCCCAGGCCATTTTACTAAACACATCAATTACGGTTAGAATAAAATTATTTCCGTCATTGTGTGGGGCTAAACTGCGCATGTCGCAGAGATCAGCCTGCCATAATTCGAAAATGTTGCTAACAATGTATTTGTTTCTAGGGAATTTTTTTCTTGCAGTTTTGTGAATAGTATATGCATCCTGTTTCTTTAGCCATTCCTTTACATCACTATTGGAGTGAGTATTTTTCACTGATGAAATTAACGAATTTGCACCAGCAAAGCCTACTGGGTTGGCCGGATCATAATAGATAGCATCCAAATTCATTTCTGCTATGTTAAAGTTTAAGGCGCTCCCAGCCCGAAATGCCCTTTATTTTTGGTATCGACCTCCGCGTTGTTTTCGTTATTTTTCCTGCTTTTTGCGTTGTTGTTACTGGCCTTGCTAACGGATTCGATTTAGACTCTGTTTCGGTGTCGTAGTTCTCACTTTCCACCTCAGAACTCCTCACGTCTTCAGGCTGAACTGCTAAAATTTTGCGTTTCGAGTTCCCCTGCAGCACACTTGGGAAATTTTTTTCTTTAATGTAATCAGCGAACTTGAGATGTCCCGATGGACTTGCAATTTTTTGAGGCCTTAGAATGGCGTGCACTAGATCAGCTATGTTAGATGATGGTAAAATTTCGCCTTTTATAGTAACTGTCCCCTTGCTATCCCAGTCCACATCCTGTAAAGCCCTCAAAAAACGTAAGAAAGCTTCGCCTTTTTTCTTAAAAGTGCTAGGTAGTGTAGACAAAATATCACCGTCTGAAATACTGCTGATGGTGTTTGATTCTATTGGTATTTTGATTGATTGTCTTGTTTGGTGGGCAAAATGCAGATAGCGTTGCAAGACTTGATTGTACTGCACCCATTTATCGTGGTCAGATAGTTTAGATTTTAAAACTTTCTGCATTTCGTCATCAAGCTGTGATAATATATTTTGCTCGGGATTCTCAGTAGCCTTAAAGCGGTGCATAACTTCAGGCGGCACAATCATCATCTTCTTTGCGTGTTCCATTTTTATTTAAAAATAGAACTCAATACACCCGTAATTAATGGGGCTAAGATCAACGGCAAGAACGCACCCCTTTTTGAGTTAAAATTTTTCGCTTCTTTTTGATGGACTCTCCAGGTTTAATTAATTTTCTAAGTACTTTTTTATGCAGGGCTATCTGAGTCTTCTGCTTAGTCGACAAAGGTATTTTTCCTTTTAGAGTGTTATATATACACTCGCAGACACAATGGATTTGTTTATCGTTAACGGTTTTTAATAATGCGATGCGTTCTTTAGAACCTAGTTTATGTAGAGCACGCAGCAACTCTGAATTCTTAATCACCGCTCGAGACATCACTAGTGAATGATTGTAAATTGATTCGAGTTGTTGTTTTTATACCCCTTCTTCGGTATATAAATATAGCAAGACCCATCCTCTCTAAAAATAGACGTTCGGTATCTTGCAATGTCGGGGGTGCTTTGTTTTAAATCGAATAATAAATACCCGTGTGGCTTAGATGTGGCGTTTTCATATGCCTCCTGTAGAAAACGATGATTTTCTGGACATATCTGCCTGGTTAAGTGCTTTATTTGAGCTCTATCTCGCGGATTTTTGAAAAGAATAATGTAATGAGCATTTAGGGAAATATCCCGCTGTCCTTTTCCTTGGTGAAAAATGTTTTGCGTAATAAAAAAAACACTGAGATTGTGGTGATGGCTCCCCTTGGTGAATAGGTCAACGACCGAGTTATTTGTCTCCCTCATTAAATCGTCGATTATTAAAAGTTTGGGTTCGGACCCTTCAAAAGATGTCATGTCTGGCAGACCTTGCTGAAATTCGACTAAAGATTTTAAATCTTCGTACAATTTTTGCCACTCGCCATAACACCAGATAACTTTAGCGAAATTTACACTGCAGAGTTTTTTCATATTTTTCAAGAAATTTATTACAAAAAACGATTTGCCCGATCCTGAGGGGCCTGCTATGATAGCAGAAAACGGATGTGAAAACTGATGCTCCATTTTTATGCAGTGAGCGGTTATTACAGTAGGGCCGTCGTGAATAAACTAACTTAAAAAATCAACACGCTCATAATAAATACATTAAAAACATGGTAAGTGCGGGAATCGAACCCACGACCTCTTTCGAGATCAGATCTTAAGTCTGACGCCTTAACCACTCGGCCAACCTACCTCATGTATAAACCAACACTCGTCATATAATTAAAAAGAAATACAGTTTAAAACATTTTTATTCACATTTTCATACAATATTTTATATAAACTAGGACATGTACGATTTCATGCGCTCATCTGCATCAATCAGCTTCTGCAATTCTATAATAACATACATTTTAAATTTGAACACAAGTTCCCACAATAAAATATCGTTAGCGAAAGTCCAGCGCAGAGTATTAAAAATGATTGAATCATCAAGACACAAATTTTCTGTATGTATTACTTTGTCAACGATCACTTCACCAAAATTTTGGAAATTACACTTTACACGTTTCAAGTCATTTATTTTCACAACCATCAAGTTGTACATCGGCAATAAATTTGATAGTGTTTCATACGTTACGTAAAGAGTAAACTTGTTCTCGGGGTCCTTTGTAATAATCCTGCAGGTATCATTGTTCACGTACTCAACTGTGTGCTCAGTTAATTCATATCTGAAAGCCCCCTGCTTGGCCATCACAAATATGTCCGGTAGCGCCTCCACAAAAGCCATGAACGTCTCGGCTGTGAAGGAAACACCAGCCCCAATGTCGGTCTTCAGAATTCTTGCAACAGGCGAAAATTGTTTATAAGGATCCAGACCCAAATGAACAACCTTGCTGGCGCTATTGTTTAAAGGCACTGTGAGGTCGCATAATAGCCGTTTCTTTTCCCGTCGGGTTTGGCGGATCTCCGGCGTCACGATCGGTGCTACGTCATAGGAAGGCATCGTCTCCTCAATGAACACCCGCAGGTCCTCCTCGGTGGCATCTATACGTGGTGAATACCCCTTGGCCTCCACGTCCATGGCTGGTGGTTGTGACGGTGCACCGTGTTGTTTTTTATTTAAAAGATGCGTTTTCTTACTTGTTTTTTCAACGGCCGGTCTCCTGGTATAGGGGCCTGGTTTTTCTTGGCACTTATTAACACTTCGAGGATCCATCTTAGGTAAAACTGGTGGTGTTGACACGACGACTAGGAGTGAAGCAATTCGATGCGCTATAGAGTCCGCAGCCACTTTTATGAAGGTACGAAAAACATTACGTCAGAGGCACCCCACTCTCGAGCCGGAGCATTTCGGTGCCTGTGTTTTGCAGTGCAACCTCTGACAGACAAAGCACTGTTAGTCACAAAGCACATGTCTCGACTTGTTTTAAAAAGAGAGCTTAGAAAAAATCGCGTAATTTAACCCATTCAAATACTAGCGCGAAAACCTCTTTATACAACCGAAAATTCGCCATGTTCTGGCATTTCAAATATGAAAATGGATAATAACCGCTAAACTCAAATTTGTAACCCGTATATTTTACGATAGAACTTGCCTCTTTTCCGTATAGTGTTTAGGCACGTTAAATAAAAACTTTCCAATTCTATGCAACGGTTAAAAGCCCTAAGGCCATAAACAGTCAGCGTATTCCTAGAACTTGGTTCTTTGTTTGGACCATGTCTCGCTCAAAATAAACAAGCGGCCTGTGACTGATTTGTTAAATACATTTTCTTTTATTAGTATAACATCAACTACGTCCAATTAATTTTTTAAAAATTACAGAACTTTAATATTACAAAAGGATACGATCTGGCGATTAAATTTCAATCGAAAATAACATTTAAAATGTATTATAATAATTATGTTTGCTACGCTAGTGACTATAGTTAATTCCTTAAAACCTCGATGGCTTCGATAGCCCAGTTGGTTAAGGCTTCGTACTCGTAATGCTGTGATCGCTGGTTCAACTCCAGCCATGGGACATCGCAGGAAGCTTTTTTTAAATTAAAATAAATGTGAGAAAACCAAGATGGACGACAGCAGCTTCGAAGAGCGAGATAGATCTACCAGTTTGAAATTCAAATATTTCCGCGAAAATTCAAAATTAAAAACGACTACAGTGCGAAGTGCGCACGCAGAAAACAAGATGGCGGACATCCCGCGAAGTTTAAAATTCAAAAAATTGAACTTAGAAAAAAAATCGGAAAAATTTCAAATTTCAAATATTCCCGCCAGAAATCCAAGATGGCCGCCGAAGTCCGACGCGTAATTCCAGAAGCAAATTAAAAAATCTAATGCGTAATTTAATCAGTAGCACATATGTAAATTACATATCAAACTTCATATGTGATTAATTAGATCAAACCGCGAAATTAATTAGGTCATACCGCGGATTTAATTCGCGGATTTAATTAGGTCAATCAATTTAATAGTTTGATTGACAGGTGCTCTAGTTTAGCTGCCCCTCTACTACTGCTAGTCGATCCTTGACTCCAGCAGAAACCAAATATTCCGCCACCGAGTTGGAATGCCTGGCCGTGCTCTTTGCAGTAAAAAAGTTCAAAGGTTATATAGAAGGCTACCACTTAAAGGTAGTGACCGACCACCGTAGCTTAAAGTGGCTTCGAAACCTCCCGAATCCTTCAGCCCGGCTAGCGAGGTGGGCACTGGAGCTTCAGCAATACGACTTTGAAGTTCAGTATCGTACAGGAGCCCTCAACCACGTGGCCGATGCTCTGTCCAGAGCTCCAAGAAGTCCCGAGGACAACCTCTCCCCCATGGCCGTCCAGGAGCCGGCCGCCCCATGTTCTTGGATCCGCAAAATGACCCGCCTGGTGCAAAATGATCCAGCAACATTCGACACTTGGAAAGTGGAAAATGGAAACCTTTATCGAAGCTTTCCAAATGTAGGTGAAGACTTGGCCGAAGGCTTCCAACCCGTATGGAAGCTGTGCGTCCCCAAGCCCCAGAGACGCCAAGTCTTACAAGAATGCCATGACGAACCCACCGCAGGACACCTGGGAGTAACCAAAACGACGGCTAAAATTCAGAAACTATATTACTGGCCAAGGATGCAGAAGGATGTGAATAAATACGTACGCTCTTGTTCAATATGCCAACAGTATAAACATCAACAACAGCAACCTGCCGGGAAGATGTTCTGGTCCCGAGTCCGAGGTCCATGGGAAGTCGTCAGCACGGACTTGATCGGCCCCCTCACCAGGTCCGCGAAAGGCAACATATGGCTCCTCGTTGTCCAGGACCGATTCACCAAATGGATCGAAGTGCATCCCTTACGTTCCGCTACCGCCAAAACCGTCAGCCAGGCCCTGAAAGAAAGGATCATTTATCGGTTTGGTACTCCAGAACAATTATTTCAGATAATGGGCCGCAATTTATAAGCAAATTTTTAAAGCATTAGCCGCAGAGTATGGCATCCAGCACCGGTTGACGCCTCCATACACTCCCCAGGCTAACCCTGTGGAGAGGGCCAATAAAGTAGTAGGCACCATCATTGCGCAACTGGCCCGAGGGAAGCAGAACCAGTGGGACGCTTGGCTTCCGGAGGTGATGTTCGCCCTCAATACTGCTAAGCATGAATCGACAGGTTTCACCCCGGCCCTCCTGAACCTCGGACGAGAGATGCTACCACCCAAGTCGTTACGCGAAGCAACCGATCCAGGCTTCGATCCCGACGCAGAAGCTCCAAGTCCAGGGCTATATCGTGAACAACTTAAAAAGTTGGAGGATATCTTGGAAATCGTGCGTCACAATCTCGCCAAGGCCTTCTCACGCCAAAGTCACCATTACAACCTCAGAAGGCGTGAGTATCATCCCCAGATAGGACACCGAGTCCTCTCCGACGCCGCCCAGGGGATTTCAGCGAAATTAGCGCCCAAATATGCTGGGCCCTTTGTTATCAAAAGAATAATTTCGCCTGTAATTGTGGAGTTAAGCGACCCTCAAACCGGAAGGGAAGTCGGCCGAGCCAACGTGAAAGACATCAAAAAGGCCTTCCAGTAACCTTCTAGTCCACCTGTTCGAAAATATCTTGAAAAATCATTCTTATACCTGGCCTGAAGATATTTTTCCAAAATCCTTTTTTTGTCAGCACCTGCAGTTCAAGGCTTCCACGTGCCTCTCCCTCCACATGCAATACACAGAACCGGAAAGGGTGATAAGTCCGGAGCCAACAACATAAGAATTCACCCCGGACCCTAGCACCCATATTCAAGTCAACATGCCTCCAGTCAAGAGGAAATCGAACGCTCGACCATGGCCTTTTAAGTTGAGGAAGCCCCGGAAAGGCCAGAAGAAAATTTATCCGTGGGTTCCTCGAGCATACGGCCCTCCAGAGACGCCCTCGAGTCCCCGCTGGTCTCCGCTTCCGAGATAGAGTCCGGTCCCAGCCATGCTGTCCCCTCTGCCAGCTACGCCGGAGAGGAACACAGACAGCCAGCCGGGAACTGAACAAACCAGGGAGAGCTTGCCGGTGAGGATTCCCCTCGCAAAACTTCACCCTGAGCAGGAGGCCGCCATCCTGGAATTGGCCAAAAAATTCAAGCGGCTGTTCGGTGAGTTCCCAGAGAGCCCAGCCGTCGCTCCAGCAAAATTAGAAGCCAAAACTCCACCAGAGCTCCGACCCGAGAGGATCTCCGAGACGCCCTTGGAGGACGCCGAGTTGCCTCTAGAAGAAGGCGACACTTTCGCGGAAATCCTGGCAGAACTGCAAGACTTAAAGCTGCCAGAATCTGAACCTCCGCAGGACATGCTGCCCGAGCTGCTCTATTCCTCCCCCAACGAGCCCAAAACCCCGACTCCACCAGCTACAGCGCCGCGACGACGACGCCAGAAACGACGGACTGTTCGCGTCCTAACGCCCTCTGGACAACGGCTACGCCTGAAGCGGAAAGATGCCCTGCAATTAGGCCTGATCTGAATCCTGAAGGAGGCCCCGTAACAATTAAATTTATAAAATGCAAGTTCTATCTCCATCCAGACACCTGGGGTACCCGGGAGGTTGATACCGCAACTCCCACGTCTAACCTGTAGACGCTCCAGGTGACTTCTCCGGAATAGAAGCATCATCCTAGAAGAAGAGGTCCACCTAACAGCGGTCTCCTCCGAAGAGACGGGCATGTGTAACGCTTGCCTCGTATAAATTTTTCATCAAGACATTAAATAATGTAATTAAATTTACACTTCGCCCCTTCAAGCATTATCGCTTCTTGCCGACGTCCGAGGGAGAGATAAGCCGACTCCAGTTCGGCCTGCGCCGAAAATTGCGAATAAACAATCCGCGCGCCGCTCGTCCCCACCAGAGGATGAACGTGGTGGTTACCACGATAACACGACGCCAAAACGTATAAAAGTAAGCACGGAGCGAATTTCGAGAGAGAATTATTCCTGTCTAAACTCCAGATCCTGACATCCAATAGTAGTTTCCCGTAGCTGCAACCGAACCCGAGGCCTTAGCGTTTTAATCATATCTAAATTTCATGCATGACATATTCGAGACGAAGGGTTAACAGCCAAGCCGTTTCATATGTCGATCTCGTAATAATTAAATCACTAATCCCTGTTAAAACCCGGTATTAATATTTATATTACAAATTCCTTGCAAGACATATTCGAGACGAAGGGTTAACAACCAAGCCGTTTCATATGTCGACTTCGTAATAATAAATAAATTGCTAATCCTTGTTAAAATCCGGTATAAAAATTATATTCAAAATTCTCCTGGAGGACGTTGGCCAATAATTATATCAAACTTCCCTGCGAGGCATATTCGAGACGAAGGGTTAACAACCGGGCCGTTTCATATGTCAATTTTGTAACAATAAATCTACCAACCAATATAACATTTGTCCAGTCCGGGTATATTAGGTTTCATGTTATAACAAGGGCCACACGTAGCCGACTTTCTGCAAGTCTCGATAAGATTGCATTTAATTTCTGTTTGACTGCAGGATTGTACTCACCGTACTTAACAGCCCCTATCGTAACCTGGAGGATCGGCGACAACCTCGTGGCAGTGGACTATCGTAGGCCGCCACCACGAAGAGGAGCTCCAGCTGGACCGGCGCCGTCAACTGCCTCGTTCTGCCGCAACACACACAAGCACTTCACCATATCCCCGGGAGTCGCAACGCTTTCACGGGGTTGTAAGACGAAATACAAATATTAGAATTAACCTATATTTGCAGTTACACGCGGTTTCTTCGTCGGACTTGACGTTTGAACCCGGAAGTTGGTATCCCTGCAAATTACTTTGGGCAAACCGTCCTCCCGACCAGTGGCGTTCCGACAATTTCTCCAGAGGGCGGCCCATCGGACCTTCGATACATAGATGCCAAACGGGTTGCCGAGGCGTAAGGAACGGGCAACCGAGCATCCAGCATAATTATTGAAATTTATTGTTAAATACATTTTATTTGATGTTTACGAGGAATTCTTATGTTTGTAAATATTGAACATTATAATTAAACTGTCTAACATTATCCTAGTGTTTGCTTGCTAATATTCGAGTGTATGTCTGGCTGAACTAAATTATTCTCCGACTGACAAGCTACCCGAAGGAAATTCATTAATTTCACTAGCCCCACAAAGCAGAGGGCCAGTACCGTTACACGCTAAGCCAAGCGACAAGCCACGCGCCAAAAAAAGCGCCAAGCCAAGCGCCAAGCCACGAGCCAAGGAGAGCGCCAAGCCAAGCGGCAAGCCAAGCGCCATTCAAAGCGTCAAGCAAAGCGCCAAGCTACGCGCCAACCACACGTTAAGAAAAACGCCAAGCCAAGCGCCGACACAAGCGCCAAGCCAAACGCCCAACCAAGAACCAAGCCGGGCGCCAAGTAGAGCGCCAAGGCATGCACCAAGCCAAAAGTCAAGCCAAACGCCAAGGAAAGCGCCAAGCCGTGCGCCAAGACAGGCGCCAAGCCAAACGCCAAGCCACGCGCCAAGAAAAGCGCGAAGCCAATCGACAAGCCACGCGCCAAGAAAAGCACCAAGCGAAGCGCCAAGAAAAGCGCCAAGAAAAACGCCAAGCCAAGCGCCAAGCCAAGCGCCAAGCTAAGCGTTAAGCCACGCGCCAGAAAAAGCGCCAAGAAAAACGCCAAACCAAGCGCCAAGCCAAGCCCCAAGCCAAGCGCTAAGCCAAGCGTTAAGCGACGCGCAAGAAAAAGCTTAAAGAAAAACGCCAAACCAAGCGCCAAGCCAAGCCCCAAGCCACGCGCCAAGCCACGCGCCAAGACAGGCGCCAAGCCAAGCGCCAAGACAGGCGCCAAGCCAAGCGCCAAGCCAAGCGTTTAGCCACTCGCTAGAAAAAGCGCCAAGAAAAACGCCAAGCCAAGCGCCAAGCCAAGCGCCAAGCTAAGCGTTAAGCCACGCGCCAAAAGAAGCGCCAAGAAAAACGCCAAACCAAGAGCCAAGCCAAGCCCCAAGCCACGCGCCAAGCCACGCGCCAAGACAGGCGCCAAGCCAAGCGCCAAGCGTTAAGCCACGCGCCAGAAAAAGCGCCAAGAAAAACGCCAAACCAAGCGCCAAGCCAAGCCCCAAGCCAAGTGCCAAGCCACGCGCCAAGAAAAGCGCCACGCCAAGCCAAGTGCCAAGCCAAGTGCCCAGCCAAGCGCCAAGCCACGCGCCAAGAACAGCGCCAAACCAAGCGCCAAACCAAACGCCAAGCCAAGCGCCAAGCCAAGTGCCAAGCCACGCGCCAAGGAAAAGGCGAAGCCAATCGACAAGCCACGCACCAAAAAAAGCGCCAAGCCAAGCTCCAAGGTAAGCGCCCAGCCAAGCGCCAAGCCACGCGCCAAGCCAAGCGCCAAGCCAAGCGCCAAGCTAAGCGCCAAGGAGAGCGCTAAGCCAAGCGACAAGCCACGCGCCAAGCCACGCGCCAAGAAAAGCGCCAAACCAGGCGCCAAGCCACGCGCCAAGCTAAGCGCCAAGCCACGCGCCAAAGAGAGCGCCAAGCCAAGCGGCAAGCCACGCGCTAAAACACGCGCTAAGCCAAGTGCCAAGCCACGCGCCAAGGAAAAGGCGAAGCCAATCGACAAGCCACGCACCAAAAAAAGCGCCAAGCCAAGCTCCAAGGTAAGCGCCCAGCCAAGCGCCAAGCCACGCGCCAAGCCAAGCGCCAAGCCAAGCGCCAAGCTAAGCGCCAAGGAGAGCGCTAAGCCAAGCGACAAGCCACGCGCCAAGCCACGCGCCAAGAAAAGCGCCAAACCAGGCGCCAAGCCACGCGCCAAGCTAAGCGCCAAGCCACGCGCCAAGAAAAGCGCCAAGCCAAGCGCCAAGCCAAGCGCCAGCCAAGCGGCAAGCCAAGTGCCAAGCCAAGCCCCAAGCCAAGTGCCAAACCACGCGCCAAGAAAAGCGTAAAAAAAGCGCCAAGCCAAGCGGCAAGCCAAGTGCCAAGTCACGCGCCAAGAAAAGCGCGAAGCCAATCGACAAGCCATGCTCCAAGAAAAGCGCCAAGCCATGCGCCAAGCCAAGCGACAAACCACGCGCTAAGAAAAGCGCCAAACCAAGCGCCAAGCCAAGCGCCAAGCTAAACGCCAAACCACGCGCCAAGAAAAGCGACACGCCATGCGCCAAGCCAAGCGCCAAGCTAAACGCCAAACCACGCGCCAAAAAAAGCGCCAAGCCAGGCGCTTAGCCACGCGCCAAGAAGAGCGCCAAGCCATACGCCAAGCCAAGCGCCATGCTAAGCGTCAAGACAAGTGCCAAGCTACTCGCCAAGAAAAACGCCAAGCCAAACGACAATCCAAGCGCCAAGAAGAGCGCCGAACCGAACGCCAAGCAAAGCGCCCAGCTAAGCGCCAAGCCACGCGCCAAGCCAAGCGCCAAGCCACGCGCCAAGAAAAGCGCCAAAAAAAGCGCCAAGCCAAGCGCCAAGCCAAGCGCCAAGCCACGCGCCAAGAAAAGCGCCAAGCCAAGCGCCAAGCTAAGCGCCAAGCAAAGCACCAAGCCACGCGCCAAGAAAAGCGCCAAAAAAAGCGCCAAGCCAAGCGCCAAGCCAAGCGCCAAGCTAAGCGCCAAGGAGAGCGCCAAGACAAGCGACAAGCCACGCGCCATGCCACGCGCCAAGAAAAGCGCCCAGCCAAGCGCCAAGCCAAGCGCCAAGCCAAGCGCCAAGCCAAGCGCCAAGCCACGCGCCAAGAAAAGCACCAAGAAAAGCGCCAAGCCAAGCGCCAAGCCAAGCCCCAAGCTAAGCGCCAAGAAAAGCATTAAGCCAAGCGACAAGCCACGCGCCAAGCCATGCACCAAGAAAAGCGCCAAACCAGGCGCCAAGCCACGAGCCAAGCTAAGCGCCAAGCCACGCGCCAAAGAGAGCGCCAAGCCAAGCGGCAATCCGCGCGCCAAAACACGCGCTAAGCCACGCGTTAAGCCACGCGCCAAGAAAAACGCCAAACCAAGCGCCAAGCCACGCTCCAAGCTAAGCGCCAAACCAGGCGCCAAGCCACGCGCCATGCTAAGCGCCAAGCCATGCGCCAAAGAAAGCGCCAAGCCAAGCGTTAAGCCACGCGCCAAATCAAGCGCCAAGCCAAGTGCCAAGCCAAGCGCCAAGCCAAGCGACAAGCCAAGCGCCAAACCAAGCGCCAAGCCACGCTCCAAAAAAAGCGACAAACCACGCGCGAAGGAAAGCCTCAAGCTATGCGCCAGCTAAGCGCCAATCCAAGCGCCAAGCCAAGTGCCAAGCCACGCGCCAAGAAAAGCGCGAAGCCAATCGACAAACCCCGCCCCAAGAAAAGCGCTAAGCCACGCGCCAAGAAAAGCGCGAAGCCAAACGCCAAGCCACGCGCCAAGAAAAGCGCCAAGAAAAGCGCCAAGCCAAGCGCCAAGCCAAGCGTTAAGCTAAGCGCCAAGGAGAGCGCCAAGCCAAGCCCCAAACCAAACGTCAAGCCAAGCGCCAAGCCACGCGTCAAGAAGAGCGCCGCGCCATGCGCCAAGCCAAGCGACAGGCCACGCGCCAAGAAAAGCGCCAAGCCAAGCGCCATGCTAAGCGTCAAGCCCAGTGCCAAGCTACGCGCCAAGAAAAGCGCCAATCCAAGCGTCAAGCCACGCGCCAAGAAAAGCGCCAAGCCGAGCGCCAAGCCAAGCGCCAAACCACGCGTCCATCCAAGCGCCAAGAAAAGCGCCAAGCCAGGCGCCAAGCCAGGCGCCAAGCCAAGCGCCCAGCCAAGCGTTAAGCCAAGCGCCAAGCCAAGCGCCAATCTACGCGCCAATCTAAGCGCCAAGCCAGGCGCCAAAGAGAGCGCCAAGCCAAGCGACAAGCCACGCGTCAGGCTACGCGCCAAGAAAAGCGCCAAGCCAAGCGCCAATCCACGCGCCAAGCTAGGCGCCAAGCCAAGCGCCAAAAAAAGCGCCAAGCCAAGCGCCAAGCCACGAGCCAAGGAGAGCGCCAAGCCAAGCGGCAAGCCAAGCGCCGTTTTAAGCTTCAAGCCAAGTGCCAAGCTACGCGCCAACCACACGTTAAGAAAGGCGCCAAGCCAAACGCCCAACCAAGCTTCAAGCCACGCGCCAAGGAAAGAGCCAAGGCATGCGCCAAGCCAAACGTCAAGAAAAGCGCCACCCCATGCACCAAGGAGAGCGCCAAGCCAAGCGACAAGCCACGCGCCAAGCCACGCGCCAAGGAGAGCGCCAAGCCAAGCGCCAAGCCAAACGCCAAGCCAAGCGCCAAGCCACGCGCCAAAAAAAGCGCCACGCTATGCGCCAAGCCACGCGCCAAGGAGAGCGCCAAGCCAAGCGCCAAGCCAAACGCCAAGCCAAGCGCCAAGCCACGCGCCAAAAAAAGCGCCACGCTATGCACCAAGCCAAGCGCCAAGCCACGATTCAAGAAAAGCGAAACGCCATGCTCCAAGCCAAGCGACAGGCCACGCGCCGAGAAAAGAGCCAAGCAAAGCTCCATGCCAAACGCCAAGCCACGCGCCAAGCCACGCGCCAAGGAGAGCGCCAAGCCAAGCGCCAAGCCAAACGCCAAGCCAAGCGCCGAGCCACGCGCCAAAAAAAGCGCCACGCTATGCGCCAAGCCACGCGCCAAGGAGAGCGCCAAGCCAAGCGCCAAGCCAAACGCCAAGCCAAGCGCCAAGCCACGCGCCAAAGAAAGCGCCACGCTATGCGCCAAGCCAAGCGCCAAGCCACGATTCAAGAAAAGCGAAACGCCATGCTCCAAGCCAAGCGACAGGCCACGCGCCGAGAAAAGAGCCAAGCCAAGCGCCAAGCCAAGCGCCAAGCCAAACGCCAAGCCAAGTGCCAAGCCAAGCGCCAAGCCAAGCGTCCAGCCATGCGCCAAGCCACGCGCCATGGAGAGCGTCAAACTATGCGCCAGGCCAAGCGCCAAGCCAAGCGCCAAGCCAAGTGCCAAGCCAAGTGCCAAGCCAAGCGCCAAGCCAAACGCTAAGCCAAGCGTAAAGCCACAAGCCAAGAAAAGCGCCACGCCATGCGCCTAGCCAAGCGACGAGCCACGCGCCAAGAAAATCGAAAAGAAAAGCGCCAAGCCAAGCGCCAAGCCAAGTGCCAAGCCAAGCGCCAAGCCAAACGCTAAGCCAAGCGTAAAGCCACAAGCCAAGAAAAGCGCCACGCCATGCGCCTAGCCAAGCGACGAGCCACGCGCCAAGAAAATCGAAAAGAAAAGCGCCAAGCCAAGCGCCAAGCCAAGCGTCAAGCCACGCGCCAAGAAAATCGCCAAGAAAAGCGCCAAGCCAAGC
This sequence comes from Agriotes lineatus, assembly GCA_940337035.1. Taxonomy (NCBI): domain Eukaryota; kingdom Metazoa; phylum Arthropoda; class Insecta; order Coleoptera; family Elateridae; genus Agriotes; species Agriotes lineatus. The sequence continues at coordinate 103,597 of CALNHX010002773.1, forward strand.
GCCAAGCCAAGCGGCAGGTTAAGTGCCAAACCACGCGCCAAGAAAAGTGCCAAGCCGAGCGCCAAGTTAAACGCAAAGCCAAGTGCCAAGCCAAGTGCCCAGCCAAGCGCCAAGGTACGCGCCAAGAACAGCGCCAAGCCAAGCGCCAAGCCAGACGCCAAGCCAAGCGCCAAGCCAAGCACCAAACCACGCGTCCGGCCAAGCGCCAAGCCACGCGCCATGGAGAGCGTCAAGCTATGCACCAGGCCAAGCGCCAAGCCAAGCGCCAAGCCAAGTGTCAAGCCACGCGCCAAGAAAAGCGCCAAGCCAAACGCCCAGCCAAGCGCCAAGGAGGGCGCCAAGCCATGCGCCAAGCCAAGCGCCAAGCCAAGCGCCAAGCCAAACGCCCAGCCAAGCGCCAAGCCAAGTGCCATGCTACGCGCCAAGTAAAGCGCAAAGCCAAGCGACAAGCCACGCGCCAAGAAGGGCGTTAAGCCAAGCGCCCAGCCAAGCGCCAAGCCACGCGCCAAACCACGCGCTAAGAAAAGCGCAAAGCCAAGCGCCAAACCACGCGCCAAACCGCGCGCCAAGAAAAACGTTAAGCCAAGCGCCAAGCCAAGCGCCAAGTCAAGCGCCAAGCCAAGCACTAAGCCAAGCGCCAAACCAAGCGTCCACCCAAGCGCCAAGCCACGCGCCAAAGAGAGCGTCAAGCTATGCGCCAGGCCAAGCGCCAAGCCAAGCGCCCAGCCAAGCGCCAAGTCAAGCGCCAAACCACGCGCTAAGAAAAGTGCAAAGCCAAGCGTTAAGCCACGCGGCAAGTCACGCGCCAAGAAAAGCGCCAAGCCGAGCGCCAAGCCAAGCGCCAAACCAAGCGCCAATCCAAACGCCAAGTTAAGCACCAAGTTCCACGCCAAGAAAAGCGCAAACAAAAGCGCCAAGCCAAGCGCCAGGCTAAGCGGAAAGCCAAGCACCAAACCACGCGCTAAGAACAGCGCAAAGCCAAGCGCCAAGCCAAGCTCCATGTTACGCGCCAAGAAAAACACCAAGAAAAGCGCCAAGCCAAGCGCTAAGCCAAGCGCCGAGCTAAGCGCCAAGGAGAGCGCCAAGCCAAGCGACAAGCCACGCGCCAATCTAAGCGCCAAGCCACACGCCAAGCCAAGCGCCAAGCCATGCTCCATGTTACGCGCCAAGAAAAACACCAAGAAAAGCTCCAAGCCAAGCGCTAAGCCAAGCGCCGAGCTAAGCGCCAAGGAGAGCGCCAAGCCAAGCGACAAGCCACGCGCCAAGAAAAGCGCCAAGCCAGCGCCAAGCCAAGCTCCATGTTACGCGCCAAGAAAAACACCAAGAAAAGCGCCAAGCCAAGCGCTAAGCCAAGCGCCAAGCTAATCGCCAAGGAGAGCGCCAAGCCAAGCGACAAGCCACGCTCCAAGCTAAGCGCCAAGCCACACGCCAAGCCAAGCGACAAGCCAAGCGCCAAGCCACGCGCCAAGAAAAGCACCAAGCCAAGCGCCAAGCCAGAGCCAAGCCAAGCGCCAAGCCAAGCGTCCAGCCAAGCGCCAAGCCAGCGCCAAGCCAAGCGTCCAGCCAAGCGCCAAGCCAGCGGCAAGCCAAGCGCCAAGCTAAGCGTCCAGCCAAGCGCCAAGCCACGCGCCAAGAAAAGCGCGAAGCCAAGCGACAAGCCACGCGCCAAGAAGAGCGCCAAGCCAATCGCCAAGCCAAGCGCCCAGCCAAGCGCTAAGCCACGCGCCAAGGAGAGCGCCAAGCCATGCGCCAAGCCAAGCGCCAAGCCAAGCGCCAAGCCAACGGCCAAGCCAAGCGCTAAGCCACGCGCCAGAAAAAGCGCCAAAGAAAGCGCCAAGCCAAGCGGCAAGCCAAGTGCCCAGCCAAGCGCTAAGCCACGCGCCAAGGAGAGCGCCAAGCCATGCGCCAAGCCAAGCGCCAAGCCAAGCGCCAAGCCAACGGCCAAGCCAAGCGCTAAGCCACGCGCCAGAAAAAGCGCCAAAGAAAGCGCCAAGCCAAGCGGCAAGCCAAGTGCCAAACCACGCGCCAAGAAAAGCGCCACGCCAAGCCAACTGCCAAGCCAAGTGCCCATCCAAGCGCCAAGCCACGCGCCAAGAACAGCGCCAAGCCAAGCGCCAAGCCAAGCGCCAAGCCAAGCGACAAGGCACGCGCCAAGCCACGCGTCAAGAAAAGCGCCAAGTCAAGCCCCAAACCAAACGTCAAGCCAAGCGCCAAGCCACGCGTCAAGAAGAGCGCCGCGCCATGCGCCAAGCCAAGCGACAGGCCACGCGCCAAGAAAAGCGCCAAGCCAAGCGCCATGCTAAGCGTCAAGCCCAGTGCCAAGCTACGCGCCAAGAAAAGCGCCAATCCAAGCGTCAAGCCACGCGCCAAGAAAAGCGCCAAGCCCAGCGCCAAGCCAAGCGCCAAACCACGCGTCCATCCAAGCGCCAAGCCACGCGCCAAGAAAAGCGCCAAGCCAGGCGCCAAGCCAGGCGCCAAGCCAGGCGCCAAGCCAAGCGCCCAGCCAAGCGTTAAGCCAAGCGCCAAGCCAAGCGCCAATCCACGCGCCAATCTAAGCGCCAAGCCAGGCGCCAAAAAGAGCGCCAAGCCAAGCGACAAGCCACGCGTCAGGCTACGCGCCAAGAAAAGCGCCAAGCCAAGCGCCAATCCACGCGCCAAGCTAGGCGCCAAGCCAAGCGCCAAAAAAAGCGCCAAGCCAAGCGCCAAGCCATGAGCCAAGGAGAGCGCCAAGCCAAGCGGCAAGCCAAGCGCCGTTTTAAGTGTCAAGCCAAGTGCCAAGCTACCCGCCAACCACACGTTAAGAAAAGCGCCAAGCCAAACGCCCAACCAAGCTCCAAGCCACGCGCCAAGGAAAGAGCCAAGGCATGCGCCAAGCCAAACGTCAAGAAAAGCGCCACCCCATGCACCAAGGAGAGCGCCAAGCCAAGCGACAAGCCACGCGCCAAGCCACGCGCCAAGGAGAGCGCCAAGCCAAGCGCCAAGCCAAACGCCAAGCCAAGCGCCAAGCCAGGCGCCAAAAAAAGCGCCACGCTATGCGCCAAGCCACGCGCCAAGGAGAGCGCCAAGCCAAGCGCCAAGCCAAACGCTAAGCCAAGCGCCAAGCCACGCGCCAAAAAAAGCGCCACGCTATGCGCCAAGCCAAGCGCCAAGCCACGATTCAAGAAAAGCGAAACGCCATGCTCCAAGCCAAGCGACAGGCCACGCGCCGAGAAAAGAGCCAAGCAAAGCTCCAAGCCAAACGCCAAGCCACGCGCCAAGCCACGCGCCAAGGAGGGCGCCATGCCAAGCGACAAGCCATGCGCCAAGCCACGCGCCAAGAAAAGCGCCAAGCCAAGCGCCAAGCCAAGCGCCAAGCCAAGCGCCAAGCCAAGCGCCAAGCCAAGCGAGGGGCCAAGCGCCAAGCCAAGCGCCAAGCCAAGCGCCAATCCACGCGCCAAGAAAAGCGCCACGCTATGCGCCAAGCCAAGCGACAGGCCACGCGCCAAAAAAAGCGCCAAGCCAAGCGCCAAGCCAAACGCCAGGCCAAGCGCCAAGCCACGCACCAAGAAAAGCTCCACGTCATGCGCCAAGCCAAGCGACAAACCACGCCCTAAGAAAAACGTTAAGCCAATCGCCAAGCCAAGCGCCAAAGAGAGCGCCAAGCCATGCGCCAAGCCAAGCGACAGGCCACGCGCCAAAAAAAGCGCCAAGCCAAACGCCAAGCCAAACGCCAAACCAAACGCCAAGCCACGCGCCAAGAAAAGCGCCACGCCATGCGGCAAGCCAAGCGACAGGCCATGCGCCAAAAAAAGCGCCACGCTATGCGCCAAGCCAAGCGACAGGCCACGCGCCAAAAAAAGCGCCAAGCCAAGCGCCAAGCCAAACGCCAGGCCAAGCGCCAAGCCACGCACCAAGAAAAGCTCCACGTCATGCGCCAAGCCAAGCGACAAACAACGCCCTAAGAAAAACGTTAAGCCAATCGCCAAGCCAAGCGCCAAAGAGAGCGCCAAGCCATGCGCCAAGCCAAGCGACAGGCCACGCGCCAAAAAAAGCGCCAAGCCAAACGCCAAGCCAAACGCCAAACCAAGCGCCAAGCCACGCGCCAAGAAAAGCGCCACGCCATGCGGCAAGTCAAGCGACAGGCCATGCGCCAAAAAAAGCGCCAAGTTAAGCGCCAAGCCAAACTCCAAACCAAGCGCCAAGCCACGCGCCAAGAAAAACGCCACGCTATGCGCCAAGCCAAGCGACAGGTCACGCGCCAAAAAAAGCGCCAAGCCAAGCGCCAAGCCAGCGCCAAGCCACGCGCCAAGAAAAGCGCCACGCCATGCGCCAAGCCAAGCGACAGGCCACGCGCAAAAAAAAGCGCCAAGCCAAGCGCCAAGCCAAACGCCAAGCCAAGCGCCAAGCCACGCGCTGAAAAAAGCACCACGCCACGCGTCAAGAAAAGCGCCAAGCCAAGCCCCAAACCAAACGTCAAGCCAAGCGCCAAGCCACGCGTCAAGAAGAGCGCCGCGCCATGCGCCAAGCCAAGCGACAGGCCACGCGCTAAGAAAAGCGCCAAGCCAAGCGCCATGCTAAGCGTCAAGCCCAGTGCCAAGCTACGCGCCAAGAAAAGCGCCAATCCAAGCGTCAAGCCACGCGCCAAGAAAAGCGCCATGCCGAGCGCCAAGCCAAGCGCCAAACCACGCGTCCATCCAAGCGCCAAGCCACGCGCCAAGAAAAGCGCCAAGCCAGGCGCCAAGCCAGGCGCCAATCCACGCGCCAATCTAAGCGCCAAGCCAAGCGCCAAAGAGAGCGCCAAGCCAAGCGACAAGCCACGCGTCAGGCTACGCGCCAAGAAAAGCGCCAAGCCAAGCGCCAATCCACGCGCCAATCTAAGCGCCAAGCCAAGCGCCAAAGAGAGCGCCAAGCCAAGCGACAAGCCACGCGTCAGGCTACGCGCCAAAAAAAGCGCCAAGCCAAAAGCGCCAAGCCACGAGCCAAGGAGAGCGCCAAGCCAAGCGGCAAGCCAAGCGCCGTTTTAAGCGTCAAGCCAAGTGCCAAGCTACGCGCCAACCACACGTTAAGAAAAGCGCCAAGCCAAACGCCCAACCAAGCTTCAAGCCACGCGCCAAGGAAAGAGCCAAGGCATGCGGCAAGCCAAACGTCAAGAAAAGCGCCACCCCATGCACCAAGGAGAGCGCCAAGCCAAGCGACAAGCCACGCGCCAAGCCACGCGCCAAGGAGAGCGCCAAGCCAAGCGCCAAGCCAAACGCCAAGCCAAGCGCCAAGCCACGCGCCAAAAAAAGCGCCACGCTATGCTCCAAGCCAAGCGACAGGCCACTCGCCGAGAAAAGAGCCAAGCAAAGCTCCAAGCCAAACGCCAAGCCACGCGCCAAAGAGGGCGCCAAGCCAAGCGCCAAGCCAAACGCCAAGCCAAGCGCCAAGCCACGCACCAAAAAAAGCGCCACGCTATGCGCCAAGCCAAGCGCCAAGCCACGCGCCAAGGAGGGCGCCAAGCCAAGCGCCAAGCCAAACGCCAAGCCAAGCGCCAAGCCACGCGCCAAAAAAAGCGCCACGCTATGCGCCAAGCCAAGCGCCAAGCCACGCGCCAAGAAAATCGCCAAGAAAAGCGCCAAGCCAAGCGCCAAGCCAAGCGGCAAGTTAAGTGCCAAACCACGCGCCAAGAAAAGTGCCAAGCCAAGCGCCAAGTTAAACGCAAAGCCAAGTGCCAAGCCAAGTGCCCAGCCAAGCGCCAAGCCACGCGCCAAGAACAGCGCCAAGCCAAGCGCCAAGCCAAACGCCAAGCCAAGCGCCAAGCCACGCGCCAAAAAAAGCGCCACGCTATGCGCCAAGCCAAGCGCCAAGCCACGCGCCAAGAAAATCGCCAAGAAAAGCGCCAAGCCAAGCGCCAATCCACGCGCCAAGCTAGGCGCCAAGCCAAGCGCCAAAAAAAGCGCCAAGCCAAGCGCCAAGCCACGAGCCAAGGAGAGCGCCAAGCCAAGCGGCAAGCCAAGCGCCGTTTTAAGCTTCAAGCCAAGTGCCAAGCTACGCGCCAACCACACGTTAAGAAAGGCGCCAAGCCAAACGCCCAACCAAGCTTCAAGCCACGCGCCAAGGAAAGAGCCAAGGCATGCGCCAAGCCAAACGTCAAGAAAAGCGCCACCCCATGCACCAAGGAGAGCGCCAAGCCAAGCGACAAGCCACGCGCCAAACCACGCGCCAAGGAGAGCGCCAAGCCAAGCGCCAAGCCAAACGCCAAGCCAAGCGCCAAGCCACGCGCCAAAAAAAGCGCCACGCTATGCGCCAAGCCACGCGCCAAGGAGAGCGCCAAGCCAAGCGCCAAGCCAAACGCCAAGCCAAGCGCCAAGCCACGCGCCAAAAAAAGCGCCACGCTATGCGCCAAGCCAAGCGCCAAGCCACGATTCAAGAAAAGCGAAACGCCATGCTCCAAGCCAAGCGACAGGCCACGCGCCGAGAAAAGAGCCAAGCAAAGCTCCATGCCAAACGCCAAGCCACGCGCCAAGCCACGCGCCAAGGAGAGCGCCAAGCCAAGCGCCAAGCCAAACGCCAAGCCAAGCGCCAAGCCACGCGCCAAAAAAAGCGCCACGCTATGCGCCAAGCCACGCGCCAAGGAGAGCGCCAAGCCAAGCGCCAAGCCAAACGCCAAGCCAAGCGCCAAGCCACGCGCCAAAGAAAGCGCCACGCTATGCGCCAAGCCAAGCGCCAAGCCACGATTCAAGAAAAGCGAAACGCCATGCTCCAAGCCAAGCGACAGGCCACGCGCCGAGAAAAGAGCCAAGCCAAGCGCCAAGCCAAGCGCCAAGCCAAACGCCAAGCCAAGTGCCAAGCCAAGCACCAAACCAAGCGTCCAGCCATGCGCCAAGCCACGCGCCATGGAGAGCGTCAAACTATGCGCCAGGCCAAGCGCCAAGCCAAGCGCCAAGCCAAGTGCCAAGCCAAGTGCCAAGCCAAGCGCCAAGCCAAACGCTAAGCCAAGCGTAAAGCCACAAGCCAAGAAAAGCGCCACGCCATGCGCCTAGCCAAGCGACGAGCCACGCGCCAAGAAAATCGAAAAGAAAAGCGCCAAGCCAAGCGCCAAGCCAAGTGCCAAGCCAAGCGCCAAGCCAAACGCTAAGCCAAGCGTAAAGCCACAAGCCAAGAAAAGCGCCACGCCATGCGCCTAGCCAAGCGACGAGCCACGCGCCAAGAAAATCGAAAAGAAAAGCGCCAAGCCAAGCGCCAAGCCAAGCGTCAAGCCACGCGCCAAGAAAATCGCCAAGAAAAGCGCCAAGCCAAGCGCCAAGCCAAGCGGCAAGTTAAGTGCCAAACCACGCGCCAAGAAAAGTGCCAAGCCGAGCGCCAAGTTAAACGCAAAGCCAAGTGCCAAGCCAAGTGCCCAGCCAAGCGCCAAGGTACGCGCCAAGAACAGCGCCAAGCCAAGCGCCAAGCCAGACGCCAAGCCAAGCGCCAAGCCAAGCACCAAACCACGCGTCCGGCCAAGCGCCAAGCCACGCGCCATGGAGAGCGTCAAGCTATGCACCAGGCCAAGCGCCAAGCCAAGCGCCAAGCCAAGTGTCAAGCCACGCGCCAAGAAAAGCGCCAAGCCAAGCGCCAAGCCAAACGCCCAGCCAAGCGCCAAGGAGGGCGCCAAGCCATGCGCCAAGCCAAGCGCCAAGCCAAGCGCCAAGCCAAACGCCCAGCCAAGCGCCAAGCCAAGTGCCATGCTACGCGCCAAGTAAAGCGCAAAGCCAAGCGACAAGCCACGCGCCAAGAAGGGCGTTAAGCCAAGCGCCCAGCCAAGCGCCAAGCCAAGCGCCAAACCACGCGCTAAGAAAAGCGCAAAGCCAAGCGCCAAACCACGCGCCAAACCGCGCGCCAAGAAAAACGTTAATCCAAGCGCCAAGCCAAGCGCCAAGTCAAGCGCCAAGCCAAGCACTAAGCCAAGCGCCAAACCAAGCGTCCACCCAAGCGCCAAGCCACGCGCCAAAGAGAGCGTCAAGCTATGCGCCAGGCCAAGCGCCAAGCCAAGCGCCCAGCCAAGCGCCAAGTCAAGCGCCAAACCACGCGCTAAGAAAAGTGCAAAGCCAAGCGTTAAGCCACGCGGCAAGTCACGCGCCAAGAAAAGCGCCAAGCCGAGCGCCAAGCCAAGCGCCAAACCAAGCGCCAATCCAAACGCCAAGTTAAGCACCAAGTTCCACGCCAAGAAAAGCGCAAACAAAAGCGCCAAGCCAAGCGCCAGGCTAAGCGGAAAGCCAAGCACCAAACCACGCGCTAAGAACAGCGCAAAGCCAAGCGCCAAGCCAAGCTCCATGTTACGCGCCAAGAAAAACACCAAGAAAAGCGCCAAGCCAAGCGCTAAGACAAGCGCCGAGCTAAGCGCCAAGGAGAGCGCCAAGCCAAGCGACAAGCCACGCGCCAATCTAAGCGCCAAGCCACACGCCAAGCCAAGCGCCAAGCCATGCTCCATGTTACGCGCCAAGAAAGACACCAAGAAAAGCTCCAAGCCAAGCGCTAAGCCAAGCGCCGAGCTAAGCGCCAAGGAGAGCGCCAAGCCAAGCGACAAGCCACGCGCCAAGAAAAGCGCCAAGCCAGCGCCAAGCCAAGCTCCATGTTACGCGCCAAGAAAAACACCAAGAAAAGCGCCAAGCCAAGCGCTAAGCCAAGCGCCAAGCTAAGCGCCAAGGAGAGCGCCAAGCCAAGCGACAAGCCACGCTCCAAGCTAAGCGCCAAGCCACACGCCAAGCCAAGCGACAAGCCAAGCGCCAAGCCACGCGCCAAGAAAAGCACCAAGCCAAGCGCCAAGCCAGAGCCAAGCCAAGCGCCAAGCCAAGCGTCCAGCCAAGCGCCAAGCCAGCGCCAAGCCAAGCGTCCAGCCAAGCGCCAAGCCAGCGGCAAGCCAAGCGCCAAGCCAAGCGTCCAGCCAAGCGCCAAGCCACGCGCCAAGAAAAGCGCGAAGCCAAGCGACAAGCCACGCGCCAAGAAGAGCGCCAAGCCAATCGCCAAGCCAAGCGCCCAGCCAAGCGCTAAGCCACGCGCCAAGGAGAGCGCCAAGCCATGCGCCAAGCCAAGCGCCAAGCCAAGCGCCAAGCCAACGGCCAAGCCAAGCGCTAAGCCACGCGCCAGAAAAAGCGCCAAAGAAAGCGCCAAGCCAAGCGGCAAGCCAAGTGCCCAGCCAAGCGCTAAGCCACGCGCCAAGGAGAGCGCCAAGCCATGCGCCAAGCCAAGCGCCAAACCAAGCGCCAAGCCAACGGCCAAGCCAAGCGCTAAGCCACGCGCCAGAAAAAGCACCAAAGAAAGCGCCAAGCCAAGCGGCAAGCCAAGTGCCAAGCCACGCGCCAAGAAAAGCGCCACGCCAAGCCAACTGCCAAGCCAAGTGCCCATCCAAGCGCCAAGCCACGCGCCAAGAACAGCGCCAAGCCAAGCGCCAAGCCAAGCGCCAAGCCAAGCGACAAGGCACGCGCCAAGCCACGCGTCAAGAAAAGCGCCAAGCCAAGCCCAAAACCAAACGTCAAGCCAAGCGCCAAGCCACGCGTCAAGAAGAGCGCCGCGCCATGCGCCAAGCCAAGCGACAGGCCACGCGCCAAGAAAAGCGCCAAGCCAAGCGCCATGCTAAGCGTCAAGCCCAGTGCCAAGCTACGCGCCAAGAAAAGCGCCAATCCAAGCGTCAAGCCAAGCGCCGTTTTAAGCGTCAAGCCAAGTGCCAAGCTACGCGCCAACCACACGTTAAGAAAAGCGCCAAGCCAAACGCCCAACCAAGCTCCAAGCCACGCGCCAAGGAAAGAGCCAAGGCATGCGGCAAGCCAAACGTCAAGAAAAGCGCCACCCCATGCACCAAGGAGAGCGCCAAGCCAAGCGACAAGCCACGCGCCAAGCCACGCGCCAAGGAGAGCGCCAAGCCAAGCGCCAAGCCAAACGCCAAGCCAAGCGCCAAGCCACGCGCCAAAAAAAGCGCCACGCTATGCGCCAAGCCAAGCGCCAAGCCACGATTCAAGAAAAGCGAAACGCCATGCTCCAAGCCAAGCGACAGGCCACGCGCCGAGAAAAGAGCCAAGCAAAGCTCCAAGCCAAACGCCAAGCCACGCGCCAAAGAGGGCGCCAAGCCAAGCGCCAAGCCAAACGCCAAGCCAAGCGCCAAGCCACGCACCAAAAAAAGCGCCACGCTATGCGCCAAGCCAAGCGCCAAGCCACGCGCCAAGGAGGGCGCCAAGCCAAGCGCCAAGCCAAACGCCAAGCCAAGCGCCAAGCCACGCGCCAAAAAAAGCGCCACGCTATGCGCCAAGCCAAGCGCCAAGCCACGCGCCAAGAAAATCGCCAAGAAAAGCGCCAAGCCAAGCGCCAAGCCAAGCGGCAAGTTAAGTGCCAAACCACGCGCCAAGAAAAGTGCCAAGCCAAGCGCCAAGTTAAACGCAAAGCCAAGTGCCAAGCCAAGTGCCCAGCCAAGCGCCAAGCCACGCGCCAAGAACAGCGCCAAGCCAAGCGCCAAGCCAAACGCCAAGCCAAGCGCCAAGCCACGCGCCAAAAAAAGCGCCACGCTATGCGCCAAGCCAAGCGCCAAGCCACGCGCCAAGAAAATCGCCAAGAAAAGCGCCAAGCCAAGCGCCAAGCCAAGCGGCAAGTTAAGTGCCAAACCACGCGCCAAGAAAAGTGCCAAGCCGAGCGCCAAGTTAAACGCAAAGCCAAGCGCCAAGCCAGACGCCAAGCCAAGCGCCAAGCCAAGCACCAAACCACGCGTCCGGCCAAGCGCCAAGCCAAGCGCCAAGCCAAGTGTCAAGCCACGCGCCAAGAAAAGCGCCAAGCCAAGCGCCAAGCCAAACGCCCAGCCAAGCGCCAAGGAGGGCGCCAAGCCATGCGCCAAGCCAAGCGCCAAGCCAAGCGCCAAGCCAAACGCCCAGCCAAGCGCCAAGCCAAGTGCCATGCTACGCGCCAAGTAAAGCGCAAAGCCAAGCGACAAGCCACGCGCCAAGAAGGGCGTTAAGCCAAGCGCCCAGCCAAGCTCTAAGCCACGCGCCATGGAGAGCGTCAAGCTATGCACCAGGCCAAGCGCCAAGCCAAGCGCCAAGCCAAGTGTCAAGCCACGCGCCAAGAAAAGCGCCAAGCCAAGCGCCAAGCCAAACGCCCAGCCAAGCGCCAAGGAGGGCGCCAAGCCATGCGCCAAGCCAAGTGCCATGCTACGCGCCAAGTAAAGCGCAAAGCCAAGCGACAAGCCACGCGCCAAGAAGGGCGTTAAGCCAAGCGACAAGCCACGCGCTAAGAAAAGCGCAAAGCCAAGCGCCAAGCCACGCGCCAAACCGCGCGCCAAGAAAAACGTTAAGCCAAGCGCCAAGCCAAGCGCCAAGTCAAGCGCCAAGCCAAGCACTAAGCAAAGCGCCAAACCAAGCGTCCACCCAAGCGCCAAGCCACGCGCCAAAGAGAGCGTCAAGCTATGCGCCAGGCCAAGCGCCAAGCCAAGCGCCCAGCCAAACGCCAAGTCAAGCGCCAAACCACGCGCTAAGAAAAGTGCAAAGCCAAGCGTTAAGCCACGTGGCAAGTCACGCGCCAAGAAAAGCGCCTAGCCGAGCGCCAAGCCAAGCGCCAAACCAAGCGCCAATCCAAACGCCAAGTTAAGCACCAAGTTCCACGCCAAGAAAAGCGCAAAGAAAAGCGCCAAGCCAAGCGCCAGGCTAAGCGGAAAGTTAAGCACCAAACCACGCGCTAAGAACAGCGCAAAGCCAAGCGCCAAGCCAAGCTTTATGTTACGCGCCAAGAAAAACACCAAGAAAAGCGCCAAGCCAAGCGCTAAGCCAAGCGCCGAGCTAAGCGCCAAGGAGAGCGCCAAGCCAAGCGACAAGCCACGCGCCAATCTAAGCGCCAAGCCACACGCCAAGCCAAGCGCCAAGCCAAGCTTTATGTTACGCGCCAAGAAAAACACCAAGAAAAGCGCCAAGCCAAGCGCTAAGCCAAGCGCCAAGCTAAGCGCCTAGGAGAGCGCCAAGCCAAGCGACAAGCCACGCTCCAAGCTAAGCGCCAAGCCACACGCCAAGCCAAGCGACAAGCCAAGCGCCAAGCCACGCGCCAAGAAAAGCACCAAGCCAAGCGCCAAGCCAGAGCCAAGCCAAGCGCCAAGCCAAGCGCCGAGCTAAGCGCCAAGGAGAGCGCCAAGCCAAGCGACAAGCCACGCGCCAAGAAAAGCGCCAAGCCAGCGCCAAGCCAAGCGCCAAGCCAAGCTCCATGTTACGCGCCAAGAAAAACACCAAGAAAAGCGCCAAGCCAAGCGCTAAGCCAAGCGCCAAGCTAAGCGCCTAGGAGAGCGCCAAGCCAAGCGACAAGCCACGCTCCAAGCTAAGCGCCAAGCCACACGCCAAGCCAAGCGACAAGCCAAGCGCCAAGCCACGCGCCAAGAAAAGCACCAAGCCAAGCGCCAAGCCAGAGCCAAGCCAAGCGCCAAGCCAAGCGTCCAGCCAAGCGCCAAGCCAGCGCCAAGCCAAACGCCAAGCCAAGCGTCCAGTCAAGCGCCAAGCCACGCGCCAAACCACGCCCCAAAAAAAGCGCCAAGCCAAGCGCCAAACCACGCGCAAAGCCACGCGCCACAAAAAGCGCCAAGCCAAGCACCAAGCCAAGCGCCAAGCCAGCGCCAAGCCAAGCGCCAAGCCAAGCGTCCAGCCAAGCGCCAAGCCACGCGCCAAGGAAAGCGCCAAGCCATGCGCCAAGCCAAGCGCCAAGCCAAGCGCCAAGCCAACGGCCAAGCCAAGCGCTAAGCCACGCGCCAAGGAAAGCGCCAAGCCATGCGCCAAGCCAAGCGCCAAGCCAAGCGCCAAGCCAACGGCCAAGCCAAGCGCTAAGCCACGCGCCAGAAAAAGCGCCAAAGAAAGCGCCAAGCCAAGCGGCAAGCCAAGTGCCAAGCCACGCGCCAAGAAAAGCGCCACGCCATGCGCCAAGCCAAGCGCCAAGCCAAGCGCCAAGCCAACGGCCAAGCCAAGCGCTAAGCCACGCGCCAAGGAAAGCGCCAAGCCATGCGCCAAGCCAAGCGCCAAGCCAAGCGCCAAGCCAACGGCCAAGCCAAGCGCTAAGCCACGCGCCAAGGAAAGCGCCAAGCCATGCGCCAAGCCAAGCGCCAAGCCAAGCGCCAAGCCAACGGCCAAGCCAAGCGCTAAGCCACGCGCCAGAAAAAGCGCCAAAGAAAGCGCCAAGCCAAGCGGCAAGCCAAGTGCCAAGCCACGCGCCAAGAAAAGCGCCACGCCAAGCCAACTGCCAAGCCAAGTGCCCATCCAAGCGCCAAGCTACGCGCCAAGAACAGCGCCAAGCCAAGCGCCAAGCCAAGCGCCAAGCCAAGCGACAAGGCACGCGACAAGCCACGCGTCAAGAAGAGCGCCGCGCCATGCGCCAAGCCAAGCGATAGGCCACGCGCCAAGAAAAGCGCCAAGCCGAGCGCCATGCTAAGCGTCAAGCCCAGTGCCAAGCTACGCGCCAAGAAAAGCGCCAATCCAAGCGTCAAGCCACGCGCCAAAAAAAGCGCCAAGCCGAGCGCCAAGCCAAGCGCCAAACCACGCGTCCATCCAAGCGCCAAGCCACGCGCCAAGAAAAGCGCCAAGCCAGGCGCCAAGCCAGGCGCCAAGCCAAGCGCCCAGCCAAGCGTTAAGCCAAGCGCCAAGCCAAGCGCCAATCCACGCGCCAATCTAAGCGCCAAGCCAGGCGCCAAAGAGAGCGCCAAGCCAAGCAACAAACCACGCGTCAGGCTACGCGCCAAGAAAAGCGCCAGGCCAAGCGCCAATCCACGCGCCAAGCTAGGCGCCAAGCCAAGCGCCAAAAAAAGCGCCAAGCCAAGCGCCAAGCCACGAGCCAAGGAGAGCGCCAAGCCAAGCGGCAAGCCAAGCGCCGTTTTAAGCGTCAAGCCAAGTGCCAAGCTACGCGCCAACCACACGTTAAGAAAAGCGCCAAGCCAAACGCCCAACCAAGCTCCAAGCCACGCGCCAAGGAAAGAGCCAAGGCATGCGCCAAGCCAAACGTCAAGAAAAGCGCCACCCCATGCACCAAGGAGAGCGCCAAGCCAAGCGACAAGCCACGCGCCAAGCCACGCGCCAAGGAGAGCGCCAAGCCAAGCGCCAAGCCAAACGCCAAGCCAAGCGCCAAGCCACGCGCCAAAAAAAGCGTCACGCTATGCGCCAAGCCACGCGCCAAGGAGAGCGCCAAGCCAAGCGCCAAGCCAAACGCCAAGCCAAGCGCCAAGCCACGCGCCAAAAAAAGCGCCACGCTATGCGCCAAGCCAAGCGCCAAGCCACGATTCAAGAAAAGCGAAACGCCATGCTCCAAGCCAAGCGACAGGCCACGCGCCGAGAAAAGAGCCAAGCAAAGCTCCAAGCCAAGCGAGGGGCCAAGCGCCAAGCCACGCGCCAAGCCACGCGCCAAGCCACGCGCCAAGGAGGGCGCCATGCCAAGCGACAAGCCATGCGCCAAGCCACGCGCCAAGAAAAGCGCCAAGCCAAGCGCCAAGCCAAGCGCCAAGCCAAGCGCCAAGCCAAGCGAGGGGCCAAGCGCCAAGCCAAGCGCCAAGCCAAGCGCCAATCCACGCGCCAAGAAAAGCGCCACGCTATGCGCCAAGCCAAGCGACAGGCCACGCTCCAAAAAAAGCGACAAGCCAAGCGCCAAGCCAAACGCCAGGCCAAGCGCCAAGCCACGCACCAAGAAAAGCTCCACGTCATGCGCCAAGCCAAGCGACAAACCACGCGCTAAGAAAAACGTTAAGCCAATCGCCAAGCCAAGCGCCAAAGAGAGCTCCAAGCCATGCGCCAAGCCAAGCGACAGGCCACGCGCCAAAAAAAGCGCCAAGCCAAACGCCAAGCCAAACGCCAAACCAAGCGCCAAGCCACGCGCCAAGAAAAGCGCCACGCCATGCGACAAGCCAAGCGACAGGCCATGCGCCAAAAAAAGCGCCAAGTTAAGCGCCACGCCAAACTCCAAACCAAGCGCCAAGCCACGCGCCAAGAAAAACGCCACGCTATGCGCCAAGCCAAGCGACAGGTCACGCGCCAAAAAAAGCGCCAAGCCAAGCGCCAAGCCAGCGCCAAGCCACGCGCCAAGAAAAGCGCCACGCCATGCGCCAAGCCAAGCGACAGGCCACGCGCAAAAAAAGCGCCAAGCCAAACGCCAAGCCAAACGCCAAACCAAGCGCCAAGCTACGCGCCAAGAAAAGCGCCACGCCATGCGGCAAGCCAAGCGACAGGCCATGCGCCAAAAAAAGCGCCAAGTTAAGCGCCAAGCCAAACTCCAAACCAAGCGCCAAGCCACGCGCCAAGAAAAACGCCACGCTATGCGCCAAGCCAAGCGACAGGTCACGCGCCAAAAAAAAGCCAAGCCAAGCGCCAAGCCAGCGCCAAGCCAAGCGCCAAAGAGAGCGCCAAGCCAAGCGACAAGCCACGCGTCAGGCTACGCGCCAAGAAAAGCGCCAAGCCAAGCGCCAATCCACGCGCCAAGCTAGGCGCCAAGCCAAGCGCCAAAAAAAGCGCCAAGCCAAGCGCCAAGCCACGAGCCAAGGAGAGCGCCAAGCCAAGCGGCAAGCCAAGCGCCGTTTTAAGCGTCAAGCCAAGTGCCAAGCTACGCGCCAACCACACGTTAAGAAAAGCGCCAAGCCAAACGCCCAACCAAGCTCCAAGCCACGCGCCAAGGAAAGAGCCAAGGCATGCGCCAAGCCAAATGTCAAGAAAAGCGCCACCCCATGCACCAAGGAGAGCGCCAAGCCAAGCGACAAGCCACGCGCCAAGGAGAGCGCCAAGCCAAGCGCCAAGCCAAACGCCAAGCCAAGCGCCAAGCCACGCGCCAAAAAAAGCGCCACGCTATGCGCCAAGCCAAGCGCCAAGCCACGATTCAAGAAAAGCGAAACGCCATGCTCCAAGCCAAGCGACAGGCCACGCGCCGAGAAAAGAGCCAAGCAAAGCTCCAAGCCAAACGCCAAGCCACGCGCCAAGCCACGCGCCAAGGAGGGCGCCAAGCCAAGCGCCAAGCCAAACGCCAAGCCAAGCGCCAAGCCACGCGCCAAAAAAAGCGCCAAGCCAAACGCCAAACCAAACGCCAAACCAAGCGCCAAGCCACGCGCCAAAAAAAGCGTCACGCTATGCGCCAAGCCACGCGCCAAGAAAAGCGCCACGCCAAGCCAACTGCCAAGCCAAGTGCCCATCCAAGCGCCAAGCCACGCGCCAAGAACAGCGCCAAGCCAAGCGCCAAGCCAAGCGCCAAGCCAAGCGCCAAGCCAAGCGACAAGGCACGCGCCAAGCCACGCGTCAAGAAAAGCGCCAAGCCAAGCCCCAAACCAAACGTCAAGCCAAGCGCCAAGCCACGCGTCAAGAAGAGCGCCGCGCCATGCGCCAAGCCAAGCGACAGGCCACGCGCCAAGAAAAGCGCCAAGCCGAGCGCCATGCTAAGCGTCAAGCCCAGTGCCAAGCTACGCGCCAAGAAAAGCGCCAATCCAAGCGTCAAGCCACGCGCCAAGAAAAGCGCCAAGCCGAGCGCCAAGCCAAGCGCCAAACCACGCGTCCATCCAAGCGCCAAGCCACGCGCCAAGAAAAGCGCCAAGCCAGGCGCCAAGCCAGGCGCCAAGCCAAGCGCCCAGCCAAGCGTTAAGCCAAGCGCCAAGCCAAGCGCCAATCCACGCGCCAATATAAGCGCCAAGCCAGGCGCCAAAGAGAGCGCCAAGCCAAGCGACACACCACGCGTCAGGCTACGCGCCAAGAAAAGCGCCAAGCCAAGCGCCAATCCACGCGCCAAGCTAGGCGCCAAGCCAAGCGCCAAAAAAAGCGCCAAGCCAAGCGCCAAGCCACGAGCCAAGGAGAGCGCCAAGCCAAGCGGCAAGCCAAGCGCCGTTTTAAGCGTCAAGCCAAGTGCCAAGCTACGCGCCAACCACACGTTAAGAAAAGCGCCAAGCCAAACGCCCAACCAAGCTCCAAGCCACGCGCCAAGGAAAGAGCCAAGGCATGCGCCAAGCCAAACGTCAAGAAAAGCGCCACCCCATGCACAAAGGAGAGCGCCAAGCCAAGCGACAAGCCACGCGCCAAGCCACGCGCCAAGGCAAGCGCCAAACCAAGCGCCAAACCAAGCGCCAAACCAAGCGCCAAGCATAGCGTTAAGCCAAGCGCCAAAGAAAGCACCATGCCAAGCGCCAAGCCAAGGGCCAAGTCAAGCGCCAAACCACGCGCCAAGCCAAGCGCCAGGGCAAGCGCCAAGCCAAGCGCCAAGGCAAGCCCCCAACCAATCGCCAAACCAAACGCCAAACTAAGCGCCAAGCCAAGCGCCAAACCAAGCGCCAAGCCAAGTGCCATGCCAAGTGTCAAGCCAAGCGCCAAGCCAAGCGTCAAGCCAAGCGCCAAGCCACACGACAAACCAAGCGCCAAGCCAAGCGCCAAGCCAAGCGCAAAGCCAAGCGTCAAACTAAGCGTCAACCCAAACGCTTATCCAAGCGCCAAACCAAGCACCAAGCCAAGCGCCAAGCCAAGCGCCAAGCCAAGCGTCAAACCAAGCACCAAGCTACACTCGAAGCCAAGCGCAAAACTAATCGCTAAGCCAAGCGTCAAACCAAGCGCCAAGCCAAGCGCCAAACCAAGCGCCAAGCCGAGCGCCAAAGCAAGCGCCAAAATAGGCGCTAACCAAAGCACCAAGCCACACGCCTAGCCAAGGGCAAAGCCAATCACCAAGCCAAGCGCCAAGCCAAGCGTTAAAGAAATCACCAAGCCAAGCGCCAGGGCAAGCGCCAAGCCAAGCGCCAAACCAAGGCCAAGCCAAACGCCAAACCAAGCGCTAACCCAAGCGCCAAAAAAATCACCAAGCCAAGCGAAAGGGCAAGCGCCAAGCCAGCGCCAAGCCAAGCGCCAAGCCAAGCGCCAAACCAAGCGCTAATCCAAGCGCCAAAAAAATCACCAAGCCAAACGCCAGGGCAAACGCCAAGCCAAGCGCCAAACCAAGGCCAAGCCAAACGCCAAACCAAGCGCTAACCCAAGCGCCAAAAAAATCACCAAGCCAAACGCCAGGGCAAGCGCCAAGCCAAACGCCAAACCAAGGCCAAGGCAAACGCCAAACCAAGCGCTAACCCAAGCGCCAAAAAAATCACCAAGCCAAGCGCCAGGGCAAGCGCTAAGCCAAGCGCCAAGCCAAACGCCAAGCCAAGCGCCAAACCAAGCGCCAAGCCAAGCGCCAAAGAAATCACCAAGCCAAGCGCCAGGGCAAGCGCTAAGCCAAGCGCCAAGCCCAACGCCAAATCAAGCGCCAAGCCAAGCGACAAATCAAGCGCCAAACCAAGCGCCAAGCCAAGCGCCAAGCCAAGCGCCAAAGCAAGCAATATGCCAAGCGCCAAACCAAGGGCCAAGTCAAGCGCCAAACCAAGCGCCAAGCCAAGCGCCAAAGCAAGCACTATGCCAAGCGTCAAGCCAAACGCCAAGTCAAGCGCCAAGCCAAGCGTTAAAGAAATCACCAAGCCAAGCGCCAAACCAAGGCCAAGCCAAACGCCAAACCAAGCGCTAACCCAAGCGCCAAAAAAATCACCAAGCCAAGCGAAAGGGCAAGCGCCAAGCCAAGCGCCAAGCCTAGCGCCAAGCCAAGCGCCAAACCAAGCGCTAACCCAAGCGCCAAAAAAATCACCAAGCCAAACGCCAGGGCAAGCGCCAAGCCAAGCGCCAAACCAAGGCCAAGCCAAACGCCAAACCAAGCGCTAACCCAAGCGCCAAAAAAATCACCAAGCCAAACGCCAGGGCAAGCGCCAAGCCAAGCGCCAAACCAAGGCCAAACCAAACGCCAAACCAAGCGCTAACCCAAGCGCCAAAAAAATCACCAAGCCAAGCGCCAGGGCAAGCGCTAAGCCAAGCGCCAAGCCAAACGCCAAGCCAAGCGCCAAACCAAGCGCCAAGCCAAGGGCTAAATGGAGCACCAATCCAAGCGCCAAAGAAATCACCAAGCGAAGCGCCAGCGCACGCGCTAAGCCAAGCTCCAAGCGAAGCGCCAAACCAAGCGCCAAGCCAAGCGCCAAAGAAATCACCAAGCCAAGCGCCAGGGCAAGCGCTAAGCCAAGCGCCAAGCCCAACGCCAAACCAAGCGCCAAGCCAAGCGACAAATCAAGCGCCAAACCAAGCGCCAAGCCAAGCGCCAAGCCAAGCGCCAAAGCAAGCACCATGCCAAGCGCCAAACCAAGGGCCAAGTCAAGCGCCAAACCAAGCGCCAAGCCAAGCGCCAAAGCAAGCACTATGCCAAGCGTCAAGCCAAACGCCAAGTCAAGCGCCAAACCAAGCGCCAAGCCAAGCGCCAAAATAGGCGCTAACCTAAGCACCAAGCCACACGCCAAACCAAGCACCAAGCCACACGCCAAGCCGAGCGCCAAGCTAAGCGCCAAGCCAAGCGCCAAGCCAAGCGCCAAGCCAAGCGCCAAGCCAAGCGCCAAGCCAAGCGCCAAGCCAAGCGCCAAGCCAAGCGCCATGTCTAACACCAAGCCAAGCGCCAAGCGCCAAAGAAATCACCAAGCCAAGCGCCAGGGCAAGCGCTAAGCCAAGCGCCAAGCCCAACGCCAAACCAAGCGCCAAGCCAAACGACAAATCAGGCGCCAAACCAAGCGCCAAGCCAAGCGCCAAGCCAAGCGCCAAGCCAAGCGCCAAAGCAAGCACCATGCCAAGCGCCAAACCAAGGGCCAAGTCAAGCGCCTAACCAAGCGCCAAGCCAAGCGCCAGGGCAAGCGCCAAGCCAAGCGCCAAGCCAAGCCCCCAACCAAGCGCCAATCCAAACGCCAAACCAAACGCCAAGCCAAGCGCCAAAGCAAGCACTATGCCAAGCGTCAAGCCAAACGCCAAGTCAAGCGCCAAACCAAGCGCCAAGCCAAGCGCCAAAATAGGCGCTAACCTAAGCACCAAGCCACACGCCAAACCAAGCACCAAGCCACACGCCAAGCCGAGCGCCAAGCTAAGCGCCAAGCCAAGCGCCAAGCCAAGCGCCCAGCCAAGCGCTAAGCCAAGCGCCAAGCCAAGAGCCATGTCTAACACCAAGCCAAGCGCCAAGTCAAACGCCAACCCAAGCGCCAAGCCAAGCGCCATGTCTAACACCAAGCCAAGCGCCAAGCCAAGCGCCAAACTCAGCGCCAAGCCAAGCGCCAAGCCAAGCGTCAAACCAAGCACCAAGTTACACTCGAAGCCAAGCGCAAAACTAATCGCTAAGCCAAGCGTCACACCAAGCACAAGCCAGGCGCCAAGCCAAGCGCCAAGCCAAGCGCCAAGATAAGCGCTAACCAAAGCACCAAGCCAATCGCCAAGCCAAGCGCCAAACCAAGCGCCAAGCCAAGCGCCAAACCAAGCGTCAAACCAAGCGCCAAACCAAGCGCCAAGCCAAGCGCCAAAGAAATCACCAAGCCAAGCGCCAAGCCAAGCGCCAAACCCAGCGCCAAGCCAAGCTCCAAACCAAGCGCCAAACCAAGCGCCAAGCCAAGGGCCAAATCAAGCACCAAGCCAAGCGCCAAAGAAATCACCAAGACAAGCGCCAGGGCAAGCGCTAAGCCAAGCGCCAGGCCAAGCGCCAAACCAAGCGCCAAGCCAAGCGCCAAAGCAAGCACCATGCCAAGCGTCAAACCAAGCGCCAAGCCAAGCGCCATGCCAAGCGTCAAGCCAAGCGCCAAGCCAAGCGTCAAGCCAAGCGCCAAGCCAAGCGCTAAGCCAAGCGCCAAAATAGGCGTTAACCCAAGCCCCAAGCCACATGACAAACCAAGCGCCAAGCCAAGCGCCAAGCCAAGCGTAAAGCCAAGCGTCAAACTAAGCGTCAAGCCAAACGCTTGGCGAAGCGCCAAGCCGAGCGCCAAACCAAGCGCTAAGCTAAGCGCCAAACCAAGCGTTAAGCCAAGCGCCAAGCTACACTCGAAGCCAAGCGCAAAACTAATCGCTAAGCCAAGCGTCACACCAAGCACAAGCCAGGCGCCAAGCCAAGCGCGAAGCCAAGCGCCAAGCCAAGCGCCAAGCCATGCGTAAAGCCAAGCGCCAAAGTGAGCGCCAAGTCAAGCAACAAGCCAAGCGTCAAACCAAGGGCCAAGCAAAGCGCCTAGCCAAGCGCCAAGCCAAGCGCCGAACCAAGCGCTAAGCCAAGCGCCAAACCAAGCGCCAAGCCAAGCGCCAAAGCAAGCATTAAGCCAAGCGCTAGGGCAAGCGCCAAGCCAAGCGTTAAACCAAGCGCCAAGCGAAGCGCCAAGCGAAGCGCCTAGCCAAGCACCAAGGCAACCGCCAAACCAAGCGTCAAGCCATGCGCCAAACCAAGCGCCAAGCCAAGCGCCGAAGCAAGCACCAAGTAAAGTGCCAAGCCAAGCGCCAAGTCAAGCGCCACGCCAAGGGCTAACCCAAGCGCCAAGCCAAGCGCCAAGCCAAGCATCAAAATACGCGCTAACCTAAGCACCAAGCCACACGATAAACCAAGCGCTAAGCCAAGCGCTAAGCCAAGCGCCAAACCGAGCGCCAAGCCAAGCGCCAAGGCAAGCGCCAAACCAAGCGCAAAGCCAAACGTTAACCCAAGCGCTAAACCAAGCGCCAAGCAAAGCGCCAAGGCAAGCGCCAAATCAAGCACCAAGCCAAGCGCCAAAGAAATCACCAATCCAAGAGCCAGTGTAAGCGCCAAACCAAGCGCCAAGCCAAGCGCCAAGCCAAGCGCCAAGCCAAGCGCCAAGCCAAGCGCCAAAATAGGCGTTAACCCAAGCACCAAGCCACACGCCCAAAAAAATGTCAAGCCAAGAGCCAAATCGAGCGCCAAGACATGCGCCAAGCCAAGCGCCAAGTCAAGCGCCAAACCAAGCGCCAAACCAAGCGCCAAGCCAAGCGCCAAAGCAAGCATTAAGCCAAGCGCTAGGGCAAGCGCCAAGCCAAGCGTTAAAGCAAGCGCCAAGCGAAGCGCCTAGCCAAGCACCAAGCGAACCGCCAAACCAAGCGCCAAGCCAAGCGCCAAAGCAAGCATTAAGCCAAGCGCTAGGGCAAGCGCCAAGCCAAGCGTTAAACCAAGCGCTAACCAAAGCACCAAGCCAATCGCCAAGCCAAGCGCCAAACCAAGCGCCAAACCAAGCACCAAACCAAGCGCCAAGCCAAGCGCCAAAGCAAGCATTAAGCCAAGCGCTAGGGCAAGCGCCAAGCCAAGCGTTAAACCAAGCGCCAAGCGAAGCGCCTAGCCAAGCACCAAGCGAACCGCCAAACCAAGCGTCAAGCCAAGCGCCGAAGCAAGCACCAAGTAAAGTGCCAAGCCAAGCGCCAAGTCAAGCGCCACGCCAAGCGCTAAGCTAAGCGCCAAGCCAAGCGCCAATCCAAGCATCAAAATAGGCGCTAACCTAAGCACCAAGCCACACGATAAACCAAGCGCTAAGCCAAACGTCACACCAAGCACAAGCCAGGCGCCAAGCTAAGCGCCAAGCCAAGCGCCAAACCAAGTACCAAGCCAAGCGCCAAAGCAAGCATTAAGCCAAGCGCTAGGGCAAGCGCCAAGCCAAGCGTTAAACCAAGGGCCAAGCAAAGCGCCTAGCCAAGCGCCAAGCCAAGCGCCAAACCAAGCGCCAAACCAAGCGCCAAGTCAAGCGCCAAGTTTAGCGCTAACCAAAGCACCAAGCCAAGCGCTAAGCCAAGCGCCAAGCCAAGCGCCAAGCCAAGCATCAAAATAGGCGCTAACCTAAGCACCAAGCCACACAATAAACCAAGCGCTAAGCCAAGCGCTAAGCCAAGCGCCAAACCAAGCGCCAAGCCAAGCGCCAAGGCAAGCGTCAAACCAAGCGCCAAGCCAAACGTTAAGCCAAGCGCTAAACCAAGCGCCAAGCAAAGCGCCAAGGCAAGCGCCAAATCAAGCACCAAGCCAAGCGCCAAAGAAATCAGCAAGCCAAGAGCCAGTGTAAGCGCCAAACCAAGCGCCAAGCCAAGCGCCAAGCCAAGCGCCAAAATAGGCGTTAACCCAAGCACCAAGCCACACGCCCAACCAAATGTCAAGCCAAGAGCCAAATCGACCGCCAAGACATGCGCCAAGCCAAGCGCCAAGTCAAGCGCCAAGATAAGCGCTAACCAAAGCACCAAGCCAATCGCCAAGCCAAGCGCCAAACCAAGCGCCAAGCCAAGCGCCAAACCAAGCGCCAAGCCTAGCGCCAAACCAAGCGTCAAACAAAGCGCCAGGCCAAGCGCCAAAGAAATCACTAAGCCAAGCGCCAGGGCAAGCGCTAAGCCAAGCGCCAAGCCAAGTGCCAAACCAAGCGCCAAGCCAAGCGCCAAATCAAGCGCGAAACCAAGCGCCAAGCCAAGCGTTAAGCCAAGCGCCAAAGAAATCATTAAGCCAAGCGCCAGGGCAAGCGCCAAGTCAAGCGCTAAGCCAAGCGCCAAAGAAATCATTAAGCCAAGCGCCAGGGCAAGCGCCAAGTCAAGCGCTAAGCCAAGCGCCAAGCCAAGCGCCAGGACAAGCGCCAAGCCAAGCGCCAAGCCAAGCCTCCAACCAAGCGCCAAACCAAACACCAAACCAAGCGCCAAGCCAAGCGCCAAAGCAAGCACCATGCCAAGCGTCAAGCCAAGCGCCAAGCCAAGCGTCAAGCCAAGCGCCAAGCCAAGCGCCAAGCCAAGCGCCAAGCCAAGCGCCAAAATAGGCGTTACCCCAAGCTCCAAGCCACACGACAAACCAAGCGCCAAGCCAAGCGCCAATCCAAGCGCCAAGCCAAGCGTCAAACTAAGCGTCAAGCCAAACGCTTAGCCAAGCGCCAAGCCGAGCGCCAAACCATGCGCTAAACTAAGCGCCAAACCAAGCTTCAAACCAAGCGCCAAACCAAGCACCAAGCCAAGCGACAAGCCAAGCGCCAAGCCAAGCGTCAAACCAAGCACCAAGCTACACTCGAAGCCAAGCGCAAAACTAACCGCTAAGCCAAGCGTCACACCAAGCACAAGCCAGGCGCCAAGCCAAGCGCCAAGCCAAGCGCCAAGCCAAGCGCCAAGCCACGCGTAAAGCCAAGCGCCAAAGTGAGCGCCAAGTCAAGCAGCAAGCCAAGATTCAAACCAAGCGCCAAGCGAAGCGCCTAGCGAAGCGTTAAGAAAAGCGCCGAACCAAGCGCCAAGCCAAGCGCCAAACCAAGCGCCGAGCCAAACGCCAAAGCAAGCATTAAGCCAAGCGCCAGGGCAAGCGCCAAGCCAAGCGTTAAACCAAGCGCCAAGCAAAGCGCCTAGCCAAGCGCCAAGCCAACCGCCAAAACAAGCGCCAAGCCAAGCGCCAAACCAAGCGCCAAGCCAAGCGCCGAATCAAGCACCAAGTAAAGTGCCAAGCCAAACGCCAAGTCAAGCGCCACGCCAAGCGCCAAGCCAAGCGAAAAGCCAAGCGCCAAGCCCAGCATCGGAATAGGCGCTAACCTAAGCACCAAGCCACACGCTAAACCAAGCGTTAAGCCAAGCGCCAAGCCAACCGCCAAACCAAGCGCCAGGCTAAGCGTCAAAATGGGCGCTAACCCAAGCACCAAGCCACATGCAAAACCAAGCTCCAAGCCACACGACAAGCCAAGCGCCAAGCCAAGCGCCAAGCCAAGCGCCAAGCCAAGAGCCACACCAAGCGTCAAACCAAGCACCAAACCAAGCGCCAAAGAAATCACTAAGCCAACCGCCAGGGCAAGCGCCAAGCCAAGCGCCAAGCCAAGCGCCAAGCCAAGCGCCAAAACAAGCGCCAAGCCAAGCGCCAAATCAGGCACTAAGCCAAGCGCCAAAGAAATCACCAAGACAAGCGCCAGGGCAAGCTCTAAGCCAAGCGCCAAGCCAAGCGCCAAACCAAGCGCCAAGGTAAGCGCCAAATCAAGCGCCAAACCAAGCGCCAAGCCAAGCGTTAAGCCAAGCATCAAAAAAAGCACCATGCCAAGCGCCAAGCCAAGGGCCAAGTCAAGCGCCAAACCATGCGCCAAGCCAAGCGCCAGGGAAGCGCCAAGCCAAGCGCCAAGCCAAGCCCCCAACCAAGCGCCAAACCAAACGCCAAACCAAGCGCCAAAGCAAGCACCATGCCAAGCGTCAAACCAAGCGCCAAGTCAAGCGCCAAACCAAGCGCCAAGCCAAGTGCCATGCCAAGCGTCAAGCCAAGCGCCAAGCCAAGCGTCAAGCCAAGCGCCAAGCCAAGCGCCAAGCCAAGCGCCAAGCCAAGCGCCAAAATAGGGGTTAACCCAAGCACCAAGCCACACGACAAACCAAGCGCCAAGACAAGCGCCAAGCCAAGCGCCAAGCCAAGCGTCAAACTAAGCGTCAACCCAAACGCTTAGCCAAGCGCCAAGCCGAGCGCCAAACCAAGCACCAAGCTACACTCAAAGCCAAGCGCAAAACTAGTCGCTAAGCCAAGCGTCACACCAAGCACAAGCCAGGCGCCAAGCTAAGCGCCAAGCCAAGCGCCGAACCAAGCGCTAAGCCAAGCGCCAAACCAAGCGCCAAGCCAAGCGCCAAAGCAAGCATTAAGCCAAGCGCCAGGGCAAGCGCCAAGCCAAGCGTTAAACCAAGCGCCAAGCCAACCGCCAAACCAAGCGTCAAGCCAAGCGCCAAACCAAGCGCCAAGCCAAGCGCCGAAACAAGCACCAAGTAAATTGCCAAACCAAGCGCCAAGTCAAGCGCCACGCCAAGCGCCAAGCCAAGCGCCAAGCCAAGCATCAAAATAGGCGCTAACCTAAGCACCAAGCCACACGCTAAACCAAGCGTTAAGCCAAGCTCCAAGTTAACCGCCAAACCAAGCGCCAGGCTAAGGGTCAAAATAGGCGCTAACCCAAGCACCAAGCCACACGCCAAGCCAAGCACCAAGCCACACAACAAGCCAAGCGCCAAGCCAAGCGCCAAGCCAAGAGCCACACCAAGCGCCAAGTCAAGCGCCAAAATAGGCGCTAACCCAAGCACCAAGCCACACGCCAAATCAATCGCCGAGACAAACGCCAGGGCAAGCGCCAAACCAAGCGCCAAACCAAGCGCCAAACCAAGCGCCAAGCCAAACGCCTAGGTAAGCGCCAAGCCGAGCGCCAAACCAAGCGTTAAGCCAAGCGCCAAACCAAGCGCCAAGCCAAGCGCCAAGGCAAGCGCGAAACCAAGAGCCAAGCCAAGCGTTAAGCCAAGCGCTAAGCCAAGCGTTAAGCCAAGCGCCAAAGAAAGCACCATGCCAAGCGCCAAGCCAAGGGCCAAGTCAAGCGCCAAACCACGCGCCAAGCCAAGCGCCAGGGCAAGCGGCAAGCCAAGCGCCAAGGCAAGCCCCCAACCAAGCGCCAAACCAAACGCCAAACTAAGCGCCAAGCCAAGCGCCAAAGCAAGCACCACGCCAAGCGTCAAACCAAGCGCCAAGTCAAGCGCCAAACCAAGCGCCAAGCCAAGTGCCATGCCAAGTGTCAAGCCAAGCGCCAAGCCAAGCGTCAAGCCAAGCGCCAAGCCACACGACAAACCAAGCGTTAAGCCTCGCGCCAAGCCAAGCGTCAAACTAAGCGTCAACCTAACGCTTAGCCAAGCGCCAAACCAAGCACCAAGCCAAGCGCCAAGCCAAGCGTCAAACCAAGCACCAAGCTAAACTCGAAGCCAAGCGCAAAACTAATCGCTAAGCCTAGCGTCACACCAAGCACAAGCCAGCCGCCAAGCCAAGCGCCAAGCCAAGCGTCGAACCAAGCGCTAAGCCAAGCGCCAAACCAAGCGCCAAGCCGAGCGCCAAAGCAAGCATTAAGCCAAGCGCCAGGGCAAGCGCCAAGCCAAGCGTTAAACCAAGCGCCAAGCGAAGCGCCTAGCCAAGCACCAAGCCAACCGCCAAATCAAGCGTCAAGACAAGCGCCAAACCAAGCGCCAAGCCAAGCGCCGAAGCAAGCACCAAGTAAAGTGCCAAGCCAAGCGCCAAGTCAAGCGCCACGCCAAGCGCCAAGCCAAGCGCCAAGCCAAGCGCCAAGCCAAGCATCAAAATAGGCGCTAACCTAAGCACCAAGCCACACGCTAAACCAAGCGTTAAGACAAGCGCCATGTTAACCGCCAAACCAAGCGCCAAGCCAAGCGCCAAGCCAAGAGCCACACCAAGCGCGAAGCCAAGCGCCAAAATAGGCGCTAACCCATGCACCAAACCAAACGCCAAGGCAAGCAGCAAGCCACACGACAAGCCCAGCGCCAAGCCAAGCGCCAAGCCAAGCGCCAAGCCAAGAGCCACACCAAGCGCGAAGCCAAGCGCCATATAGGCGCTAACCCAAGCACCAAGCCAAACGCCAAGGCAAGCCCCCAACCAAGCGCCAAAGCAAACGCCAAACTAAGCGCCAAGCCAAGCGCCAAAGCAAGCACCATGCCAAGCGTCAAACCAAGCGCCAAGTCAAGCGCCAAACCAATCGCCGAGCCAAGCGCCAGGGCAAGCGCCAAAAGAAGCGTCAAACCAATCGCCAAGCCAAACGCCTAGGTAAGCGCCAAGCCGAGCTCCAAACCAAGCGCTAAGCCAAGCGCCAAGGCAAGCGCCAAACCAAGCGCTAAGCCAAGAGCCAGGGCAAGCGCCAAACCAAGCGCCAAGCCAAGCGTTAAGCCAAACGCCAAGCCAAGCGCCAAGCCAAGCGCCAAACCAAGCGCAAAGGTAAACGTTAAACCAAGCGTTAAGCCAAGCGCCAAGCCAAGCGCCAAAGCAAGCGCTAAGCCAAGCGCCAAGGCAAGCGCCAAACCAAGCGCCAAGCCAAGCGTTAAGCCAAGCGCCAAGCCAAGCGCCAAACCAAGCGTTAAGCCAAGCGCCAAGCCAAGCGCCAAGGCAAGCGCCAAACCAAGCGCCAAGCCAAGCGTTAAGCCAAGCGCCAAAGAAAGCACCATGCCAAGCGCCAAGCCAAGGGCCAAGTCAAGCGCCAAACCACGCGCCAAGCCAAGCGCCAGGGCAAGCGGCAAGCCAAGCGCCAAGGCAAGCCCCCAACCAAGCGCCAAACCAAACGCCAAACTAAGCGCCAAGCCAAGCGCCAAAGCAAGCACCACGCCAAGCGTCAAACCAAGCGCCAAGTCAAGCGCCAAACCAAGCGCCAAGCCAAGTGCCATGCCAAGTGTCAAGCCAAGCGCCAAGCCAAGCGTCAAGCCAAGCGCCAAGCCACACGACAAACCAAGCGTTAAGCCACGCGCCAAGCCAAGCGTCAAACTAAGCGTCAACCTAACGCTTAGCCAAGCGCCAAACCAAGCACCAAGCCAAGCGCCAAGCCAAGCGTCAAACCAAGCACCAAGCTAAACTCGAAGCCAAGCGCAAAACTAATCGCTAAGCCTAGCGTCACACCAAGCACAAGCCAGCCGCCAAGCCAAGCGCCAAGCCAAGCGTCGAACCAAGCGCTAAGCCAAGCGCCAAACCAAGCGCCAAGCCGAGCGCCAAAGCAAGCATTAAGCCAAGCGCCAGGGCAAGCGCCAAGCCAAGCGTTAAACCAAGCGCCAAGCGAAGCGCCTAGCCAAGCACCAAGCCAACCGCCAAGCCAAACGCCAAGGCAAGCCCCCAACCAAGCGCCAAAGCAAACGCCAAACCAAGCGCCAAGCCAAGCGTTAAGCCAAGCGCCAAGCCAAGCGCCAAACCAAGCGTTAAGCCAAGCGCCAAGCCAAGCGCCAAGGCAAGCGCCAAACCAAGCGCCAAGCCAAGCGTTAAGCCAAGCGCCAAGGCAAGCGCCTAGCCAAGCACCAAGCCAACCGCCAAGCCAAACGCCAAGGCAAGCCCCCAACCAAGCGCCAAAGCAAACGCCAAACCAAGCGCCAAGCCAAGCGTTAAGCCAAGCGCCAAGCCAAGCGCCAAACCAAGCGTTAAGCCAAGCGCCAAGCCAAGGGCCAAGTCAAGCGCCAAACCACGCGCCAAGCCAAGCGCCAAGTCAAGCGCCAAACCAAGCGCCAAGCCAAGTGCCATGCCAAGCGCCAAGCCACACGACAAACCAAGCGTTAAGCCACGCGCCAAGCCAAGCGTCAAACTAAGCGTCAGCCTAACGCTTAGCCAAGCGCCAAACCAAGCACCAAGCCAAGCGCCAAGCCAAGCGTCAAACCAAGCACCAAGCTAAACTCGAAGCCAAGCGCAAAACTAATTGCTAAGCCTAGCGTCACACCAAGCACAAGCCAGCCGCCAAGCCAAGCGTTAAGCCAAGCGTCGAACCAAGCGCTAAGCCAAGCGCCAAACCAAGCGCCAAGCCGAGCGCCAAAGCAAGCATTAAGCCAAGCGCCAGGGCAAGCGCCAAGCCAAGCGTTAAACCAAGCGCCAAGCGAAGCGCCTAGCCAAGCACCAAGCCAACCGCCAAATCAAGCGTCAAGACAAGCGCCAAACCAAGCGCCAAGCCAAGCGCCGAAGCAAGCACCAAGTAAAGTGCCAAGCCAAGCGCCAAGTCAAGCGCCACGCCAAGCGCCAAGCCAAGCGCCAAGCCAAGCGCCAAGCCAAGCATCAAAATAGGCGCTAACCTAAGCACCAAGCCACACGCTAAACCAAGCGTTAAGACAAGCGCCATGTTAACCGCCAAACCAAGCGCCAAGCCAAACGCCAAGCCAAGAGCCACACCAAGCGCGAAGCCAAGCGCCAAAATAGGCGCTAACCCATGCACCAAACCAAACGCCAAGGCAAGCAGCAAGCCACACGACAAGCCAAGCGCCAAGCCAAGCGCCAAGCCAAGCGCCAAGCCAAGAGCCACACCAAGCGCGAAGCCAAGCGCCAAAATAGGCGCTAACCCAAGCACCAAGCCAAACGCCAAGGCAAGCCCCCAACCAAGCGCCAAAGCAAACGCCAAACTAAGCGACAAGCCAAGCGCCAAAGCAAGCACCATGCCAAGCGTCAAACCAAGCGCCAAGTCAAGCGCCAAACCAATCGCCGAGCCAAGCGCCAGGGCAAGCGCCAAAAGAAGCGTCAAACCAATCGCCAAGCCAAACGCCTAGGTAAGCGCCAAGCCGAGCTCCAAACCAAGCGCTAAGCCAAGCGCCAAGGCAAGCGCCAAACCAAGCGCTAAGCCAAGAGCCAGGGCAAGCGCCAAACCAAGCGCCAAGCCAAGCGTTAAGCCAAACGCCAAGCCAAGCGCCAAGCCAAGCGCCAAACCAAGCGCAAAGGTAAACGTTAAACCAAGCGTTAAGCCAAGCGCCAAGCCAAGCGCCAAACCAAGCGCTAAGCCAAGCGCCAAGGCAAGCGCCAAACCAAGCGCCAAGCCAAGCGTTAAGCCAAGCGCCAAGCCAAGCGCCAAACCAAGCGCAAAGGTAAGCGTTAAGCCAAGCGTTAAGCCAAGCGCCAAGCCAAGCGCCAAGGCAAGCGCCAAACCAAGCGCCAAGCCAAGCGTTAAGCCAAGCGCCAATCCAACCGCCAAGCCAAGCGCCGAGCCACGCGCCAAGCCAAGCGCCAAGCCAAAGGCCAAACCAATTGCCGAGCCAAGCGCCAAGC
Source organism: Agriotes lineatus (assembly GCA_940337035.1). NCBI lineage: Eukaryota > Metazoa > Arthropoda > Insecta > Coleoptera > Elateridae > Agriotes > Agriotes lineatus. The sequence goes on from CALNHX010002773.1 coordinate 133,852, forward strand.
AAAGCACCAAACCAAGCACCTAGCCAAGCGCCAACTCAACAGCCAAGACAAGAGCCAAGTCAACTGATAATCCAAGCGCCAAACCAAGCCCCAAACCAAGCATCTAGCCAAGCGGCATAATAGGCGTTAACCCAAGCACTAAGCCACACGCCAAACCAATCGCCGAGCCAAGCGCCAGGGCAAGCGCCAGGGCAAGTGCGAAACCAAGCGCCAAACCAAGCGCCAAGCCAAACGCCTAGGTAAGCGCCAAGCCGAGCGCCAAACCAAGCGTTAAGCCAAGCGCCAAACCAAGCGCCAAGCCAAGCGCCAAGGCAAGCGCCAAACCAAGAGCCAAACCAAGCGCCAAGCCAGGCGCCAAGGCAAGCGCCAAGGCAAGCGCCAAACCAAGAGCCAGGGAAAGCGCCAAGCCAAGCGCCAGGGAAAGCGCCAAGCCAAGCGCCAAGCCAAGCGCCAAGCCAAGCGCCAAGCCACACGGCAAACCAAATGCCAAGCCACACGCCAAATCAAGCGCCAATACATGCGCCAAGCCAAGCGTCAAGCCAAGCGCCAAGTCAAGCGCCAAGATAAGCGCTAACCAAAGCGACAAGCCAAGCGCCAAGCCAAGCGCCAAGCCAAGCGCCAAGCCAAGCGCCAAAATAGGCGTTAACCCAAGCACCAAGCCACACGGCAAACCAAATGCCAATCCAAGCGCCAAATCAAGCGCCAATACATGCGCCAAGCCAAGCGTTAAGCCAAGCGCCAAGTCAAGCGCCAAGATAAGCGCTAACCAAAGCGACAAGCCAAGCGCCAAGCCAAGCGCCAAAATAGGCGTTAACCCAAGCACCAAGCCACACGGCAAACCAAATGCCAAGCCAAGCGCCAAATCAAGCGCCAAGACATTCGCCAAGCCAAGCGTCAAGCCAAGCGCCAAGTCAAGCGCCAAGATAAGCGCTAACCAAAGCACCAAGCCAATCGCCAAGCCAAGCGCCAAACTAAGCGCCAAGCCAAGCGCCAAACCAAGCGCCAAACCAAGCGCCAAACCAAGCGCCAAGCCAAGCGCCAAAGAAATCACCAAGCCAAGCGCCAGGGCAAGCGCCAAGCCAAGCGCCAAACCAAACGCCAAGCCAAGCAAGAAACCAAGCGTCAAACAAATCGCCAAGCCAAGCGCTAAAGAAATCACTACGCCAAGCGCCAGGGCAAGCGCCAAGCCAAGCGCCAAGCCAAGCGCCAAGCCAAGCGCCAAACCAAGCGCCAAGCCAAGCGCCAAAGAAATCACTAAGTCAAGCGCTAAACCAAGCGCTAAGCCAAGCGCCAAGGCAAGCGCCAAACCAAGCGCCAAGCCAAGCGTTAAGCCAAGCGCCAAGCCAAGCGCCAAACCAAGCGCAAAGATAAGCGTTAAGCCAAGCGGCAAACCAAGCGCCAATGCAACCGCCAAGCCAAGCGCCGAGCCACGCGCCAAGCCAAGCGCCAAGCCAAAGGCCAAACCAATTGCCGAGCCAAGCGCCAAGCCAAGCACCAAACCAAGCGCAAATCTAAGCGCCAAGCCAAGCGCCAAACCAAGCACCTAGCAGTAGATAACTAATGTGACTTCTGGGACAAAACGCGTCACTGCGCAGGTCTTCTGCGCAGGTATTTGGCGTGAAATTCAAATTCTGCGCAGGTATTTGGCGGGAAATTCAAATTCTGCGCAGACCGCAAAAAGCATTGCGCAGGTGTGTGGTGGGGGAAGGGGTTGCAGGTCCTCTGCGCAAGTCGTCTGCGCAGGTGTCGGGCGCCTGCGCTTGGGGCGGAGTCCTGGTTCGGGCCCCCATGCTGCGCAGGTGTCGGTGTCGGGTGCCTGGGGCGGAGTCCTGGTTCGGGGCCCCCATGCTGCGCAGGTGTCGGTGTGCAGGTGTCTGTGTGCAGGGGGCGGGGGCCGGGGGCGAGGGCCGGGGGCGGGGGCCTGAAGCTCTTTTTAACCCTCTCGAAAATATATTATTATTACAGAAATGAGCACGAAGCGATAAGCTGATAAGAAACCGCAAGAGCTGATAAGGCGAGCGCGAGTAACCGCAAGAACTGATAAGCCTCCGAACTGTACATGATGTGCCATCTAGCGGTTAAATAGTTTACTGTAAAATGTAACATATCCAATTTGAAGGGTTTATTATGTCATTACTTGAACACAAACAGCGGTAAGATGAGGATGTGCTACTCTGAAGCCGCTCGAGCTATACCAACAGATGTGCGCAGGGCCATACAAAATCTTCAAGGTTTGTGTGAGAACTTAGCATTCGATGCCGGCCATGAAGTTGTGTATGGAATGGGGTTTTGTGGATTTAGCGACGACGAGCTCTATACGAGACAGAAATTGTATGAAAATGGTGCAGCTGTGTGTGAATTATTTTTAAACAACGCAATAGGAAAAAGACGTTTTATAAACCTGATGGAGGGTCTCGGACTAGGCAACCAGTTGGACGAAGTGTACAAATTTATAGAAATGGAGGAAGAACAGTCTTCGTAGCATACTATATTTACTGTTGTATTATAAAATGTTGTTAGTATGTATCGATAATTTGTATTAAACGCACAAAATGTGTCAAATGTTTGTTTTATTTCTAGTAGTAGTAGTTGATGCAGTTAGCGAGCAGAATTCAACAATAATCTAGTATCAAATCTAATGTCTTTAAAAAAATAGAAATGCTATGAAACTGCGACTTTTGGGTGCATTCTTTCAATTTAACATTGATTCTTATGGAAAACCAGCACAAATCTGTGAGTTTTTTCGAATTATTGGGGGCCCGGAAGTAATAGTTCAATTGGCGGTACGTGTATGTGTGTATACATAGAGCTGTAGTATTTCAGCATGTAAAGAAAAATGTATTTTACATCGAACTCGGTAGATGAGCATGAAAGTGACTGTACTTGTGATGTTGGTGATCCGAATATGAAAGCATATGAGAAATATTACTACAAGAATCATTTCCATGAATTTTCACATTTATTTCCTTGGTTTGGTTGCGATCGTATGGATATCACCGTTACGCTAGATGGACATCCGGACTTTGAAAATAATCCAAAGATAGAACTCCCAGACGGGTGGAGCTGGTTTTATTACTGTGTGATCGAACCTATCGAGAAGCATTTAAAAAAAATTAAATTAGAACGCGAATAATAATAATAATAATGGACTTTTATTTTCGGTCTAGACATAAACAAATAATAATAATAATGACAATTAAAATAGTTACACATTACATTAGTCAAAAAAAAAATATATTGTTGAGCAAAAAGAGTAAAAATTAAAATAGTAATAAACTAAAAATGTATAATAACATTAGACCGAAAATCGCAAGGCAGAGTTCAGTAATGTAGTGAAACTACTACTGATCTCCCACTCAAACCTTGTAATCAACATTAAAACTATGTCGTGCAAACGCGAAAAAACAAAATACATAATTTACAAAAAAATAATAATAATCAACTTGCAACACACTAACATGGGAATTTAACTGCATTAGACATTTAACTTTATCGACTCTATTGACTCTCGAAAAGATGACGGCGCATATGTTTTTTAAACGAAATTACACTAAGGCTCTTAAAATCAGCAGGAACAGCGTTATAAAGTTTATAAGCACAGTAAGAGAAAGAACGTTCGAAAAGAGCAGTTGTGTGAAGTGGAGGGGTGATCAGACCTTTGTTTCTAATATTCAAGTTATGTACGTCTGTTCGAAAAGATATACGCCTGTGTAAATAAGATGGTTTTTTATGCAGAATAATTTTATGATATAAAGTAACAGCTTGCAAAATGAAACGATTTTTCATGTTCAACCAGCCAGTTTCTTTGAGTTTATGAGAAATGTGATTATATTTGCGAATTCCAAAAATATATCGTAAGCATGAATTCTGTACTCTTTGGATACGACCTCGATCAGAAGCATCCAAACAGGGACCATAAACAGGAGCGCAATACGTGAATTGTGAAAGGACCAGCGAATTACATAAAATTGTTTTAGCAGTTTTAGATAAGTAAGGTTTATGTGGATATAGGATTCGTAATGCAGCATAAGATCGCTGGACGTTATTTGCAACTTGCTCCCTATACCTAAAGGTGTTGTCCATTACCAAGCCCAAGTTTTTTCCTTGATCGACAACAGGTATTCTCGAACCATTAATAACTAAATTAATCGCGTCTTTAACCTTAGAACAAACATTTTTGCTACCAAATAAAAGTATCAAAGATTTGTTTGGGTTCAGTAAGAGAGAATGTTTTGATGAAATGTCGTGTACTTTTATAAGATCATTATTTATGTTACTAAGAGCAAGTTGCAAATCATTAGGTTTAAAAGAATAACATAACTGCATATCGTCAGCATACATATGAACTTTACAAGAATTAATACTTTGGAAAAGGTGACTAGTATAGATGGAAAAGAACAGCGGACCCAATATAGATCCCTGAGGAACACCCGATGTTGTTAGCGCTTGAGGAGATATCTGATCCCTTACTTTTACACACTGCGTTCTGTTACTAAAGTAGCTTATTATTAGATAGATAGAATTTTGTTCTAAACCTATATAATGAAGAATAGAAAATAATAATGAATGAATTAATGTATCAAAGGCTTTACTAAAATCAAGTAATATCAACAAGGAGAGTTTGCCATAATCTGTAGCTTTGAATATGTCATCAGTAACATTTAATAAAGAGGTTGTGCAGCTATGTTCAGGTTTGAACCCAGATTGAAATTCCGGAATTAGGTTATAGTGTATGAGATATTCTTGCAGCTGTCCATGTAAAATCTTTTCAAAAACTTTCGAAAGAACTGGTAAGATGCTAATAGGACGGAGGTCCTTATATGTTTTAGGTTCACTACATTTTGGCAATGGAATTATTACAGCCTGTTTCCAGGCATCGGGAAAAACATTCTCAGTAATACAGCAGTTTATAATGTGAGTAATATATTGGACTATTGTTGGACAACACAGCTTAAGCATATGAGTATTGAGACCATCAAGACCAAAAGATTTAGATTGCAAGTTATTTAATATTTTGAATATAACACCAGCATCAACTGTACGGAAACGAAATACGCTATTCATATTATTTACAGTATTAGAATTGTAAAAGTTTATTAAATCCGGATCGTACGTCTGTTGCGGTATACTGTCAATGAAATATTTATGTATTTCATCTGGTTTATTTAAGTGAAGAGGAATGTTGTTATTGTTTGAGTTCGAAAGTTGCAAAATTTTCAAATTATTCCAAAAAGATTTTGTATTACTGTTACGTAGTTTGTGCTCAAAATAGGCTTTTTTCTCATTGCATAATGCTGTAGAAGTAAAATTTCGCAAGGTTTTATAGTAATGCCAATGGTTAACATTTTTGGTTTTTCTAAATTTTGATTTAGCTTTATTCCGTAGTTTCATAAGTAATTTTATATTATCTGTAACCCACGGTAGATGTGGTCTAGTAATTTTACTAGTAACTGTGGGCGCGTGATTATTAAAGAGCTGAAGCAAAACGGAATTTAAAAAGTTAACCTTATCATTAATATTGTCCATAAAAAATATTCTATGTAATGGCGATGATTCTAAGTCATGTATGAAATTATTGTGGTCAAAGAATTTGTATGAGCGATAAGTACGAAAGACGGGTGCTACTTTAGTTTTCTCAGTAAGTAACTGACAGAAAATAGGATCGTGATCAGTTATGTCCAAAACGCACACACCAAAGTTACTGATCGAGAGCGCATCCGTAGTGATAATGACATCAATTAAAGATGAAGTAGTCTCAGTAACGCGTGTAGGTTGATCAATTAATTGTTGTAAATTTAATGATGTTAACATATTATTCAAATATACAGTAGGGGGATCGTTAGGTTCAAGAAAGTCAATGTTTAGATCACCCAGGCAGTATATCTTGTTCGAAATCGACATGTTAACAGCAAAAGATAACTCTAATTCATCGACAAAATTTTTATAATTAAGACTAGGAGGTCTGTATACTACGCCGAAGATGAAACAATGAAGGTTTAATTTTATAGAGATCCACAACTGTTCAATAGAATTATTAGTTGTAATTTTTTTAGATTTAAAAGAATTTCGTATATAAAAACCTACCCCGCCGCCACGAGAACCTCTGTCCTGACGGAGCAAATAGTATCCTTCAATGCGTACAGCATCCGCACCAATTTCGGGAGTCAACCAAGTTTCCGTGATAGCGATTACATCATAATTATTGTCTAAAATGAAAGATTTAAAAGGCATAAAATTACAAATTAACGAGCGTACATTAACGTGTGCTACAAGCATAATTATGATAAGGCAAAATAAATTATTGGAAAATTAAATGTTTCAAATAATATACTAAATGAAAGAAGGCAAAACTGCTACGAATGTTAGCAGAGATAAACATGGAATAATTTCTCAACGGCTTACTAAAATGATATGATATGAATTCAAACACTCACACATATATTTAAATTTAGCATACTTATCTGCAAGCATATTTATGTTTAACAATTTTAAGAATATGTGAAATGTATTGATATAAAGCGGCCACTTCATGTATCGGCGGTTACAGGTTAAGCTTTTGGTAATCAGCGAGGGTTGTAACAGCAATTTTTTCGTTGTTGATTTTCATTATAATGGTGCCATTTCTTGTCCAAACATTGCGACGTCCGCATTTTCGTTGGGCCTCCAAGAGTATTTTTTGACGCTCGATAGTTAAATCTTCGACAATGACGTAGTTTGTGCCTTTAAGTTTGCTTCTGTTGTTAATGATGATTTGGCGAGTATCGTATTTAAAAAATTTGATGATAACAGCTCGAGTTTTGTTTATTGTGGGTTTACCAATTCGATGAATACGGTCTATTTCCTCGGCACTAATTTTAAGACCCATCCTGGTTTCAAAAACTAATTGGACTTTTTCGGTGAGGTTTTCGTTGGCTTCTTCAGGTACACCCAACATCCGTATGTTGCTTCTCCGTGAATATTGTTCAAGGCCATCAATTCTGTTGTGTAACTCACGGTTTTCCTTGGACAGTATTTGAACCTTTTCTTCGAATTCACTTAACTTTTTGTTGAGAGCAGCCGTAACTTCTGTGGTAACCTTTTCAACGAGTTCATCGAGAAACTCGTTTTTCCTCAGGATATCTTTAATACAAGTATCAACAGTGACATTTATTTCAGCTATCTGATCTCTGGTCAACGGCATTTCGAAATAATATGCACTTATATTTACCAAAAGATACGAATTTTGATTATTATAACCGAATCTAAGTATGAACGTGGCTTTTATACTCGGTTTACAGCCGGAGAGAATACAACACGTCTATACGCGGCGGTGCATCGATGTAGAATGTGTTAAGAAAATCGTATATGATTTATATTGATGTCAGCATGCGATGAAACTGTAACTTTTGGGTGCATTCTTTCAATTTAACATTGGTTCTTATGCAAAACTAGCACAAATCTGTAGGTTTTTTCGAATTATTGGGGGCCCGGAAGTAATAGTTCAATTGGCGGTACGTGCGTAGGTTTTTAAACAAGTAAAACGCCCCAACATTCTAACAGTTACAATGTTTGGGTGTGGTGTAGGTGGTGCTACCGCCGATAATATAGACGAAGGTATAAGGGTGTTTCTCGAAAAACAAAAACTAAGACGGTCACCTATATTTTGTGATGACGACGATATCGAAATTGAATGGACAACAACCAACGGTGAACCTGAAGCTAAAAGGAAAAAAGTAGAAGACAACAATCAACCACTATTATCATATGATGAAGATATTATTGAATATCCGCTAGATCGATGTGTAGAAGAAGAAGAAGAAGAAGAAGAATGTGTTTGTATGATTGGAAATACGAATTTCTTTATCAGTGAAGAATGGGATCATAAAAAAATTATCGAGGTTGGCTTTGGTATAAGGCAAATTGCCCTTGGAAAAACTAACGTTCAACCTATTTTAAGAATTTCGTGTATTGGATGCATGGATATATATGATCGTAAAAGCTACAAAGCAGTACATTTAACGAAGCAACTGTGGCAACAGCTACTGCAATTAGAAACTGAAATATTTCAACAATACGAGTGTTTCTATTATAATTGGCGTGTTTGTGATGAAATCAAAGAATTACTATGTGGCAACGTGTGTCAGTGTAGACTGCTGGAAACTGATTTTAAAAAATTGTTTCAAATACGTGACTTGATATCTTATCGTTTAAATCTATTGAATACATACGATATCAATACATTTTTTAATACTTTAGTAACACAAACTGCACAACACGGAGAACAGCTCACCAACGAAGGGATTATACAGGACGCCATTCTCTTGTTAAATAAAGAATTAAACTGCGATTCGTATATAATATCCATCACTTTGGAAATTCTACATTTGCATCCGGATTGTTTTGTGGAAGCTGTTAGACATGCGAGGTGTGGTGAAATACCGAAGTGAACAGTTACGCACGCGATTAAAGTTGCATAAAATTAATTTGAATAGGTTAAGAATAATTTTAGACTTGTATTGTATGAAAAGGCGGATGTTTAAACAATTTGAACAGTTGACATTGGACTCTGATCGGTGAAAGATGTTGAATCTTACATCGATAATAGTACTTAGTTTCCTTACTCCCGAGAAGGAATTAATTATAAGTAAGCCTGTTACTGCAACGAGAGCATATATTTATGTGGAATTTGAAAACGACAGTGTAAATCTACCCGCATACAATGAACCATCATCGTGGCCATCAAAATGGACGCCGATGACTATGGATTATTTTTCCGGTGGCCATGAACATTACGTGTATCGTGCAAATTTGGAGAAATTCGAAAATCGTACCGACCATTTCCTGTTCTACAAGATACGTTATCAAATTAACGGCTTGATGGAAGATTTGGATTGGAGAATGGAGGTTTGGAATAAAAATCATACCGATATACTTAGCATCGAGTGGATTTGGCCTCCCCAAGATAATAACAACAATTATTATTTTATCATTATAATTCTTCTTTCTTGTCTATTACTAGGTATGTTTATGGCATGTATGTGTACGTGTTATTATTTTAAGTATTGTAACGATGTCATTTAAATAAATGTATTAAAAATATATATGGTTGTTTTGTTTGCTTACCTCCAGATGTGAGATACTGAAAAAGTACAAATAGAGCTGAAAACAGCATCGTTCACTTAAATGATTGTTCACCGTAAGCGAGATAAGGTGAGTGGGAGGGGTTTTGTAAACGATCTCATCAACAAGCTACCTGTTGAATTACACATTCCAGGAGGTTACGAATATTGTGGACCTGGAACTCGTTTAGCGAAAAGACTCGCTAGAGGTGATAAAGGTATAAATCCTCTAGACGCCGCATGTCGTTTGCATGATATTGCATATCGAGATAACAAAGATTTAAGCAGCAGACATCTGGCCGATAGAGAATTAGCTGAAAGAGCGTGGGAGCGTGTTAAATCTAAAGACGCCGGGTTTGGAGAACGGGCTGCAGCGTGGGCAGTAACAACAGCGATGAAAGCAAAAACTAAATTGGGGATGGGCTGTTGCAAATCAAAGAAAAATAAAAAAGTGTCTTTTAAGGGAGGGGTTCTACGAAAAGTTATTCAAGCTGTAAAGAACCTTGGCAATAAAAATAATATAATTAAGAAAGCTCTGGCCGTTGCTAAAACTGTTGTTAAGAGTGTTGGTGGTAAACGCAACATTTTGATTCCTCGAGTGTTACCTCTACCTAAACAAGGTGGATTTCTGCCTTTTCTGATCCCCTTGTTTGCGGGATTATCTGCGGCTGGAGCGCTCGCCGGAGGAGCATCCGGTATAGCCAAAGCGGTCAATGATGCTAAGGCCGCCAGAAAACAGTTGGACGAAACAGCGCGTCACAATCAATCCATGGAAGCTATAGCTCTCGGAAAGAAGGGAAGCGGTTTGTATTTGAAAAAAACTAAAAAAGGAGGCGGTGCTCTGTACCTCAAACCATATGAAGGAGGGGCAATGTACTTGAAGCAGTACAAATCAAAAAACTAATAACACTACCCGAAAGAGCTTTAACCGATGGCGACCTAAAACGATATGCAGTTGATATTCCCCATTTTAAAGGTGTCTTTATGAGAGATGGGTTACCTAAAAAACCCTGGAAGAATGAGAGTGCAATTGTGAATTTAGATAATAGAAAAGGACCCGGCACGCACTGGGTGTGTTATAAAAAGCGTGGTTCTATAGTTAAATACTATGACAGTTTTGGGAATTTACCGCCACCGTTGGAGGTCGTTGACTACTTTCGGGATTGTAAAATTTATTATAATTACGTTAGAGAGCAGAACTATAATACCGTGATATGTGGTCACCTTTGTCTACATTTTCTATATAAATGATTGTAAATGATAACACATCATAGTCATGTCTGTGCTATTGGTAGTTGAAGGTGTTGGTAACATATTGTATGCTACTTATGCCGAACCGATAAGATTAAATCCTAGACATAGGTATGAGCTTGCTCTAAGGGGATTCTACGGCTGCAATTCAATTAAAAATATACACCCCGGCAACGATAAGTTTTATTACTAGGATGAGCATGAACATATGCTCGCTATTCCACACGGTTCATATGAAATCGATCAACTAAGTTCATATTTAGAAAATCACGTAGACAACACCATACTAAGAGCAAACAATAATACACAAAAATGCGAAATTAAATCGATGTATACCGTAGATTTTTCAAAAACCGACTCTATCGGTCGGATGCTAGGATTCAAACCAATCGAGTACAAGCCTAACCATACTCACACATCCGAATTGGATATACAGATAATCAAACATACAAACGTCTACATCGAATGCAACATCACACGGGGTTCTTATCGCAACAACTTGCCGGCTCACATCTTATATGGGTTTAGTATTTCCGTGGCGCCTGGGTTTCGTATGGAAAGTGTACCAACTGCACCTATTTATTTGGAGGTTAATGTCGAAACTATTTATAACATCGAGATCCGCCTTGTGAATCAGAAGGGCGAACTAATAGATTTTGGATACGAACAAGCTAGCGTAATCTTAGAATTGAAAGATAATGGGGATAAATTTTAATTATAAAGTAGGAGGTGGTATAACATCAAAGTTTAATCGTTCTCCAGCTTCCGGAGAACTCACACGTGCAGAAAAACAATTTCTAACTTCTATCGGATTGGAACTAGTACAAGATGGCGGTAGACAAACTAAACGTATTCGAAAAACCGCATTACGAGGAGGACATTGAGAATTTAAACTATCATACATATCTACCATATGGATTAAACACCTATGCTAACTCGGATGAAATCAGAATTCTAATACAAAATCAAGAACTAATAACCGATATCGGAGAAAGTTTCATTGTAATCGAAGGTAAAATTACCAAAACCGAGGATGGAAAAACGTTCGATTTAACACACAATTTCCCATGCTTTTTATTCGAAGAGATACGCTATGAATTGAACGGTCAAAGGGTGTTTACCAGTCGACTGCCAGGTATAACTGCGGCAATTAAAGGTTTAACATCGTATACAAAAAATAAAAGTGCTGCATTATCTGTGGCCGGATGGCAGCTGGATAATAAACCTATGCAAACCGTACTCGTCGTTAATGCAAAAGAGAAAAAATTTTTCGTTTCCGTTCCATTGAAATTATTCGCCGGATTTGCTGAGGATTATAAGCGTTTTATTGTTAATGTACGTCAAGAGTTGATTCTGATACGCTCGAGAAACGATCTAAACTGTTTCCAAGGTGATACCGATAAGGCAAAGATTGAACTCACCTCTATTCAGTGGAAGGTGCTGCATGTGGAGCCGAGCGATGCTGCCAAACTACAATTATACGATAAAATTAACCGAAACACTCTGATAACCGTCGCTTTTCGAGAATGGGAATTATATAATTTACCTGCTCTTAAACAGGCCAAATCCGATGTGTGGGCTATTAAGACATCAACACATTTGGAAAAACCTCGATACGTTTTGGTTGATTTTCAGAAAAACAAATTGAATAATAAAGGCGCTAAAGCAGCCGATTTTGATCATGCAAATATTACCAATCTTAAATTACATCTTAATTCAGAACGTTATCCCTACGAAAATTGGAATCTAGATTTTGCAAACAATAAATATCAATTGGCTTACCGCAGTTATTGCGATTTTCAAAAGAGTTATTATGGAAAAAACAGAATCGAACCGCTACTCGACTACACCGATTTTAAAAAATCACCCATATTCGTGCTGAACTGTTCTAATCAAAAGGAATCCATCAAAACTTCTACCGTTGATATCAAGTTGGAAATGGAGGCTTTAAGCGCATTCGAACAAGGAACCGTTGCATACTGTCTAATTATTCACGATACAGTGATGGAATACAACCCCTTCAGCGGTGAAGTACGACGTCTATAATAAGCTTTGACATGTATGCATAGTTAAAATAATAAGCTTTGACATGTATGCCTAGTTAAACAAAATACAAAATAAATACAAAAAGCTGAGTTTTATTCGTGACTATAAATAGGGGTAGCCGGGTGAATTCTTAATCATATCACAATGAAAATTGTCAAACAAAAGAGCACGTTGTCGGTAAAAAATTTTGACTCGGGCCACGTGAATAACATAAAAAAACACGGTGTGCTTTTACCAAATACATGTCGCTGTATTATTGCTGGACCCTCGAACTGCGGTAAAACAAACGTGATGATGAGCTTATTGCAGGACTCAAACGGATTAACATTTGAAAATGTATACGTGTACTCGAAATCGTTACACCAACCAAAATATAAATTTTTAGAGGTGTTATTGCGTCCGATAAAGGGATGTGGTTATTATACATGTAATGAACACGAGGATATTATGAATCCAAACAAGGCTAAACCTAATTCTATCTTTATTTTTGATGATATCATATGTGAACAGAATGTAATGCGCGAATATTTTAGTATGGGTCGACATAATGCAATCGAGTGTTTCTATCTCTATCAGACATACACCCGCATACCGAAACATTTAATACGCGACAATACAAACTTATTGGTGCTATTTAAACAGGATGAAATGAATTTACGTCACGTGTACGATGATCATGTTGGTACAGATATGTCTTTTGCCACATTTCGTAAACTGTGTGCTAAATGCTGGAGAGAACCTTACGGTTTCCTGGTGATAAACAAAGACTGTGACCGAGGTCGATATCGTAAAGGATTCGATTCATATATATACTTATAATTATTACCAAGCGGGTTACAACAGCTCTGTTCATTAGAGAAAGCAGTTCGATAGCAAATGATTGCTGTTAGTATCAATTCAAAAAGCGGTTCAAAGCAGTTCAAAAGCAGTCCAAAGCAGTCCATATCAGTGTCATAGCAGTGCCATAGCAGTGCCATAGCAGTCCAAAAAGCGGTTCAAAGCAGTCCAAAGCGGTTCAAAGCAGTCCAAAGCAGCCCAAAAAGCGGTTCAAAGCAGTTCAAAGCAGTCCAAAAAGCGGTTCAAAGCAGTTCAAAAGCAGTCCAAAGCAGTCCAAAAAGCGGTTTATCATGGATCACAAAACAAAGGAAGAAAAACAAAAAATCGTGAAACTTAGAAAAAGTATTCGAGAAAAGTATAATTCCCTGCAGAAAGGAAAATCCGCCACTAAAAAGTTATTTGAGGACATGTATAGGCCCGTAACGAAACCCCTTAAAGATATCGCCATAAAAATTGAAAAGCAGTCACCTACTACTACTGCTGTTAAAACTGAGATAAAACCAATAAAAAAGCGATCTTCTTTACCATTACCGGCACAACGAGGTGCGACGTCAACACCAGTAAGAACAGTGAATCCGCCGCCTCCAGAGTTCTTAGAGAGTCAAGTTATAGGTGAAATAATGCCTGATGAGGAGGATGAAGTGAAGGAAGCCCCCACACCATCTCATGTTTCGACTTTATTAGATGAATCGGCGGGAGATTCGTTTCTTGAACAATATCATCCACTACCCAGAGAGTATGTGGAGCGAATGATACGCGATACAGAACATCTTACGGATACTACTTATGGGGTGCATTACGATGTACATAACGATAAATGGAAAATAGGTTATAGTCTCATCGATATTCGAGGTAAAGATCTTGTTATTAATGGAAAGGAATACGAAGGAACCCCCGGTTTATATGAGCTTCTAATTATGAACGATCCAAAAAAAATTTTCACCAAGCAGGATCAAAAAAATTATAAAGATATTCTGATGGATACAAATGCCCATAAGCGAAATAATGACTCGCACGGTCAAGTAATGGGAACAAAGGCATTTAAATACACAAACATTATAAAACCTCTAATATATCCGGCCAGCAGCAGCAGCAGCAGCACCACTACTCGCAGAATTAAGAGTGTCACAGGTAGGGGCCTATTCAAGGAAGTAGGAAAACCTGTAGAATTTAGATACTGGGATGATGTACACGAATTAATTGACGATCTGCATTTGAAATGGATTGAAAAAGAAGCCGGTCATACGGGACATCGTAACGAAATCATTTCCATAGCAGAAGAATTGTACGAAGCCGGTTACATTAAAGACCCCACGAAAAGTAAACGTTTTCTAGTTAGTCTATAAAAATAAGTGTATGCGGTATAAATCGCGACAATCAACATGAGTATTGACAAGTTCGGACGTCATCAGTATCGTCATCATTCACACGTTATCAGCCCTCCTGGTGTAGGTTTTAAGTTAACCGATAATGGCGATTTCGATCTAGAAGGAAAGAGGTTAACTAACGTAGCAAATCCGATTGATGGTAGTGATGCTGTTAATAAACAAAACGTTTTAATGCTTGACAAAGAATGTTTCGTTGCACGAAATCAAAGAATTACTAATGTCGCAGATCCTAAAGATAGTTACGACGCCATTAATTTAAACTATTATTTGAGCACTAAGAATGATTGTAACTTAAAAAGGTTAGTTAATGTACAAACCCCCATTGAGGGGACGGATGCGTCTAATAAAAACTATATTGACGAGAAAATTCGTGAACTTGGTACTACAACACACATGCAAACATTGGGTTTGATTAGAACAGAATTAACAAAGCGCAATGCAAATACCGAAATGGCCCATAGCAAATTTTTAAAAATTGACGGGTTAAATTTTGATTCTCAAGGGAAACGTATTGCTAATCTATCTAATCCTGTCAACGGTGATGATGCTGTAAACAAAAATTTTGTCGATGACTGTATAAAAGAAATAACTACACAATTAGATGTTATTAATAACAACATCGCTGCTTTGCGAACACGATTAAACATATCGAGTGGTGACGTGGGTGATATAGATTACGAACTAAATGTCTAAAAAACAGGTCGTTGAGGAGTTGCATAAACAAGCGAGAAGAAATTTTCCTAGAAGACGGGTTATAATTAAAGGATTCGATGATTTATGGCAGGCTGATTTAGCCGAATTTATTCCATATGCTAGAGACAATAAGGGTTATAAGTACATTTTAGTTGTACTTGATTGTTATTCGAAATTCGTGTGGACCCAGCCTCTTAAATCGAAAAAAGGTGTCGATATAGTTAAATCGCTGAAACACATTTTAAAACAGGCCCAAGGTCGCTTACCCAGTAATTTGCAAACCGATCAGGGTAAAGAGTTTTACAACAGAGACTTTTCGCAATTAATGTCAAATTTTTTTTTTAACCATTACTCCACGTATAGTGTTAAAAAAGCGTCCATTGCCGAACGAGCAATTAGAACTTTAAAAAACAATTTGTATAAGACATTCAGTCTGCTCGGGAAATATACTCTTTATTCTGAGGCAAAACATAAATGTTACTCGGAAAGGCTGTAACGACATCTTTGATTAAGAAATGACTGTCATAACCACTAAGGTTATGGTAAACAACCGGTATTACATGATCGATTTTATAATTTAGGTTACAGCTTTGATGTGCCGGACCTCTATAATTACGGGTGAAATGACAATGATATTTTACCTTGATATCATCATCCTTAAAAGGTTTCGTGCAAATATAACAATGTGTTGCTTCCCGATATTTGCGTTCTTGCAATTCATTTAGTGCTTCCATTGGAACTATGGTCTTGAAATGTTTGTTTAACTCTAACCCCATTTCGTACAATTCTTTCCCGAACCATTTCATGCAATCCGCGCCAGTATATGATTTATAATGTGAAAGTGAATCATCATATGAACATTGCTAATAATAACCTATGCTGCAGGCTTGATGTTTTTGATATTTTACAGTGTTACTCCCCACCTTTTCAGTTACAGGATTTAATACGCATTCTATATCGCTATACAAAATAAATGGTACAGTTTGCTGATATTTATAATTAGCGAAGGTTAGTTCGCCCGGCCGAGGGAGATTAATTTTACACTCGTTCAATTTTTTACAGTCAATTTCGTGGGCGTCTAACCTTTGCTGATTATAAAAATAATGCAGACATCTATCGCATATATATTTCTTAGCACGATTACATATTGTTAACTGGCTACTTACAAGTCTACTTAAATCTTTAATCCAGCAGTAGTGGTAATTTACTTCGGACTCGGGGTCTACAGCATCGGGGTCTGCATCCATCAGTTCATCGAGATTTGTGTCCATCATATTCGCGGGGTCGGTAAACATAAGCAGGTTTACATGATTCTGTTTCTTGTCGGAAGTTAGATGCGCGGGGCACACACTAATTCCGTATTTGTTTCTGTTTAACACATACACATTCACTGATATGTTTGGATTGTTTTTTTCAAACCTCGGAATTTGCGTCATCTTCACTGGGAAGTCCAATCCTTCACAATTCAACACATCCGAGTAATGAGGATACGAAGATACTCTATCGCTTCGGACATTATCTGGATGTAGGGCGGATACAATTGCCCACGCAAAACATGCCTGATCATCGTTTTTCACGTTGACACACGCATGCTTCTTTTTTATATATTGCGGTAGTTCGATGTACGAAGATGCATGGAACACAGTACAGCTATTTATATTTACAGCTAATGATATAATCTCTGATAACGCCCATCCGCTTTCTTGTTCTTGAAATTCTTCTAATTGATTCAGAATAGAGTCTTGCACGTTATCGAAATACCACTGATTTAAGATTGCGCGATTGTCGACATGTTCTTGCAGAATTACATTGTTTTTCGTGCTAAAATATTTCAAGTCTGTAATAACATTGTCCTTGGTTTCTTTAACAAACTCCCTGCAAAATGTTGTGTTCACTTTCATAGCGGTTTTCTGTTTTTTATACACATTCTTTATGCGTGAAGCGAATAAATAAAATGCATCTTGTAAAAATGGTTGTTTTAAATTTACAATCACTCCGGTCCGAAGTCTGCATTTATACGCATTCTCCATCTCCTCCCACACTATTTGAGCACTTCGCGCTTCTTTTCTCACCCCTGCACCTGTTTTGTTGATATGAAGATTACATAGTACTTTTTGATACCGTTTCATGTGTCCACATATAGTTTCCAGATGACGTTTCTCACCAATATTTAAATTTTCCGCACGAATAGCTTTTTTTAATAGTTTAGTATTACATTTACAGTGTTTTATTAACATTTCCACTTCCCTCCGTTTACACCCACCATTCACAATATTTTTATGCATTTTTTCAACACATTTCAGCATAGCTGATGCGGGTTGCGTTAAACCAGCCATCTCTTCTGCTCTACGATGACGAATGGTTTTCCCATATATTAATCTTCATCTTATATACAAATGTATTCCAACCGCTTACCGCTTATTAGTTCTTGTGGTTACGAGCGCGCTCGCCTTATCAATTCTTGTGGTTTCTTATCGGCTTATCGCTTCGTGTTCATTTCTGTAATAATAATTAGTTCGATTATGGTTTTCCTGCGAGATATTTTTAGCAGGATGCTCGGTTAATTAGTACTATCTAGGTTTTGCTTTGCGATATTAGCAACAGGATGCTCGGTTTAGTCACAAGATTATGGTTTTCCTGCGAGATATTTTTAGCAGGATGTTCGGTTAATTAGTACTATCTAGGTTTTACTTTGCGATATTTGCAACAGGATGCTCGGTTGAGATTTCCGTTTATGGTTTCCAACACGATAAATTGTTAGCGGATATTTGGTGAGATATCTACTTCTAATTAGGCGTTTCTATCACGTTGATAAACAGTTTACCAACTTATGACATTCTATTACAAACACATACAGTTTAGTTGTTCCTTGTTCTCCAAGCACACAACATGGATTATTCGTTGAGCACCGCTCATATTGTGATTGGCAATGGCGACGATGGGGTTGATGTGGGGGCTCAGTTTGAGCGTTTGTATCCTGGATTCACACAGGTGTGGTTGCCAGATGGGCCTGGTGGTTGTGTTCTGTTTATTAAAATAACCGGTTGTGACATGGAGGCTATGCTTATCAAGCCTGGTACCATGTACCAAGCGAGTTGGAACCGGTTCCAACTAAAACCTTTTTACGTTGGTCGCTTCGATAATAATGAACAGGGGTTCCACCAGCTCCATCGGGCAATACCCCTGATTATGGACACATATCAATACAGGACGTGTCCGTTTTGCCGCCCCAGGAACCATCGAAAATGTCGTCGGAAACTCGAATTCTTCGAGAAGCCTTCCCGACGTACATAACATCCCGGACGGTTCCATTGTACACTCATGTTGCCAGTGTAGCAAGGAGAATTAGACACCCACACACACACACACACACACACACACACACACACACAAACCAGCCCTTTTTAGGGCTAAATAAAAAACTCAATTGCGCTTAAAATAGTTAAGTCTGTTAATTCGCCCGAACGAAAGTCGTTATTTTTACAGGTTTCTGTATTACATGGTTTCAGAGCTTGATCACAGATGGCGCGTAATATCTGATTTCATTAATTAATTCCGCCGTATTACCGCTAGATGGCACATCATGTACAGTTTGGAGCCTTATCAGTTCTTGCGGTTACACGCGCTCGCCTTATCAGCTCTTGCGGTTTCTTATTCAGCTTATCGCTTCGTGCTCATTTCTGTAATAATAATATATTTTCGAAAGGGTTGAAAACAGCTTCAGGCCCCCGCCCCCGGCCCTCGCCCCCGGCCCCCGCCCCCTGCACACAGACACCTGCACACCGACACCTGCGCAGCATGGGGGCCCCGAACCAGGACTCCGCCCCAGGCACCCGACACCGACACCTGCGCAGCATGGGGGCCCCGAACCAGGACTCCGCCCCAGGCGCAGGCTCCCGACACCTGCGCAGACGACCTGCGCAGAGGACCTGTAACCCTTTCCCCCACCACACACTTGCGCAATGCTTTTTGCGGTCTGCGCAGAATTTGAATTTCCCGCCAAATACCTGCGCAGAATTTGAATTTCCCGCAAAATACCTGCGCAGAAAACCTGCGCAGTGACGCGTTTTGTCCCAGAAGTCACATTGGTTATCTACTCCTAGCCAAGCGCCAACCCAACAGCCAAAACAAGAGCCAAGCCAACTGATAATCCAAGCGCCAAGCCGAGCGCCAAACCAAGCGTTAAGCCAAGCGCCAAACCAAGCGCCAAGCCAAGCGCCAAGGCAAGCGCCAAACCAAGAGCCAAGCCAAGCGTTAAGCCAAGCGCTAAGCCAAGCGCTAAGCCAAGCGTTAAGCCAAGCACCAAACCAAGCGCCAAGCCAAGCGTTAAGGCAAGCGCCAAATCAAGCACCAAGCCAAGCGCCAAAGAAATCACCAAGCGAAGAGCCAGGGAAAGCGCCAAGCCAAGCGCCAAGTCACGCGCCAAAAAAAGCGCCAAGTTAAGCGCCAAGCCAAGCGCCAAGCCACGCTCCAAGGAGAGCGGCAAACCAAGCGCCAATCCAAACGCCAAGCCAAGCGCTCAGCCAAGCGCTCAACCAAGCGCCTAGAAACGCGCCAACAAAAGCGCCAAGCCAAGCGCCAAGCCAAGCGCCAAGCCAAGCGCCAAACCAAGTGCCAAGCCACGCTCCAAAAAAGCGCCAAGCTAAGCGACAAGCCACGAGCCAAGAAAGAGCCAAACCAAGCGCTAAGCCAAGCGCCAAGCCAAGCGCCCAGCCAAGCGCCAAGCCACGCGCCAAGGAGAACGCCAAGCCATGCGCCAAGCCAAGCATCAAGCCAAACGCCAACCCACGCGCCAAGAAGAGCGCTAAACCAAGCGCCAAACCACGCGCCAAGCCACGCTTCAAGAAGAGCGTAAAGCCAAGCGCTAAGCCAAGCGCCAAGCCAAGCGCCAAGCCAAGTGCCAAGCCACGCGCCAAGAAAAGCACCAAGCCAAGCGACAAGCTACGCTCCAAGAAAAGCGCCAAGCCAAGCGCCAAGCCAAGCGCCTAGCCAAGCGCCAAGCCACGCGCTAAGCCAAGCAGCAAGCCAAACGCCAAGCCACGCGCCAAGAAAGGCGCTAAGCCAAGCGCCAAACCACGCGCCAAGCCACGCTTCAAGAGGAGCGTAAAGCCAAGCGCGAAGCCAAGCGCCAAACCAAGCGCCAAGCCAAGCGCCAAGCCAAGCAGCAAGCCAAACGCCAAGCCACGCGCCAAGAAAGGCGCTAAGCCAATCGCCAAACCACGCGCCAAGCCACGCTTCAAGAAGAGCTTAAAGCCAAGCGCTAAGCCAAGCGCCAAGCCAAGCGCCCAGCCAAGCGCCAAGCCACGCGCCAAGGAGAGCGCCAAGCCATGCTCCAAGAAAAGCAAAAAGCCAAACGCCAAGCCACGCGCCAAGAAAAGCGCTAAGATAAGCGCCAAACCCCGCGCCAAGCCAAGCGCCAAGCCAAGCGCCAAACCAAGCGCCAAGCCAAGCGCCAAGCTAAGCGTCAAGCCAAGTGCCAAGCCACGCGCCAAGCCAAGCGCCAAACCAAGCGCCAAGCCAAGCGCCAAGCTAAGCGCCAAACCAAGCGCCAAACCAGGCGCCAAGCCAAGCGCCAAGCCAAGCGCCAAACCAAGCGCCAAGCCAAGCGCCAAGCAAAGCGTCAAGCCAAGTGCCAAGCCACGCGCCAAGAAAAGCACCAAGCCAAGCGACAAGCTACGCTCCAAGAAAAGCGCCAAGCCAAGCGCCAAGCCAAGCGCCTAGCCAAGTGCCAATCCACGCGCCAAGAAAAGCACCAAGCCAAGCGACAAGCTACGCTCCAAGAAAAGCGCCAAGCCAAGCGACAAGCTACGCTCCAAGAAAAGCGCCTAGCCAAGCGCCAAGCCACGCGCTAAGCCAAGCAGCAAGCCAAGCGCCAAGCCAAGCGCCAAGCCAAGCGCCAAGCCAAGCGCCTAGCCAAGCGCCAAGCCACCCGCTAAGCCAAGCAGCAAACCAAGCGCCAAGCCAAGCGCCAAGCCAAGCAGCAAGCCAAACGCCAAGCCACGCGCCAAGAAAAGCACTAAGTTAATCGCCAAACCACGCGCCAAGCCACGCTTCAATAAGAGCGTAAAGCCAAGCGCTAAGCCAAGCGCCAAACCGAGCGCCAAGCCAAGCGCCAAGCCAAGCGCCAAGCCAAGCGCCAAGCCAAGTGCCAAGCCACCCGCTAAGAAAAGGGACAAGCGACAAGCCACGCGTCAAGAAACCGCCAAGCTAAGCACCAAGCCAAGAGCCAAGCCAAGCGCCAAGCCAAGCGCCCAGACAAACGCTAAGCCAAGCGCCAAGCCAAATGCCAAGCCACGCGCCAAGAAGAGCGCCAAGCCAAGCGCTAAGCCACGCGCCAAGAAGAGCGCCAAGACAAGCGCCAAGCCAAGCGCCAAGCCAAATGCCAAGCCACGCGCCAAGAAGAGCGCCAAGCCAAGCGCTAAGCCACGCGCCAAGAAGAGCGCCAAACCAAGCGACAAATCACGCGCCAAAAAAAGCGCTTAGCCAAGCGCCAGGCAACGCGCCAACAAAAGCGCCAAGCCAAGCGCCAAGCGAAGCGCCAAGCCAAATGCCAAGCCACGCGCCAAGAAGAGCGCCAAGCCATGCGCCAAGAAAAGCGCCAAACCAAGCGCTAAGCCACGCGCCAAGAAAAGCGCCAAACCAAGCGACAAATCACGCGCCAAAAAAAGCGCTTAGCCAAGCGCCAAGCAACGCGGCAACAAAAGCGCCAAGCCAAGCGCCAAGCCAAGCGCCCAGACAAACAACAAGCCACGCGCCAAGAAGAGCGCCAAGCCATGCGCCAAGCCAAACGCCAAGCCAAGCGACAAGCCAGCGCCAAGAAAAGCGCCAAGGCATGCGGCAAGCCACGCGCCAAGAAAAGCGCCAAGCCCAGCGCCAACCCAAGCGCCAAGCCAAGCGCCTAGCTAAGCGCCAAGATATGCGCCAAGCCAAACGCCAAACCACGCGCCCAGAAAAGCGCCAAAAAAAGCGCCAAGCCAACCGCCAAGGCAAGCAGCAACCCAAACGATAAGCCACCCGTCAAAAAAAGCGCCAAGCCAAGCGCCAAGCCAAGCGCTGAGCCAAGCGCCAAGTTAAGCGTTCAGCCAAGCGCCAAACAGCGCACCAAGCCACCCGCCAAGAAACGCGCCAAGCCCAGCGCCAAGCCAAGCGCCAAGCCAAGCGCCAAGCCACGCGCCAAGAAAAGCGCCACGCCATGCGCCAAGCCGAGCGACTAGCCACTCGCCAAGAAAAGCGCCAAGCCAAGCGCCAAGCCAAGCGCCAAGCCATGCGCCAAACCAAACGCCAAACCACGCGCCAAGAAAAGCGCCAAAAAAAGCGCCAAGCCAAGCGCCAAGCCAAGCGCCAAGCCAAGCAGCAAGCCAAACGCCAAGCCATTCGTCAAAAAAAGCGCCAAGCTAAGCGCCAAGCCAAGCGCTAAGCCAAGCGCCAAGCCAAGCGCCAAGCCAAGCGTCCAGCCAAGCGCCAAGCCACGCGCCAAGCCAAGCGACAAGCCACACGCCAAGACAGCGCCAAGCCAAGCGTCCAGCCAAGAGCCGAGCGAAGCGACAAGCAACGCGCCAACAAAAGCGCCAAACCAAGCGTCAAGCCAAGCGCCAAGTTACGCACCAAGAAGAGCGCCAAGCCAAGCGCCAAGATAAGCGCCAAGCCAAGCGCCCAGCCAAGCGCCAAGCCACGCACCAAGAAGAGCGCCAAACCATGCTCCAAGCCAAACGCTAAGCCAAGCGCCAAGCCAAGCACCAAGCCACGCACCAAGGAGAGCGCCAAGCCATGCGCCAAGCCAAGCGCCAAACCATTCGCCAAGAAAGCGCCAAGCCAAGCGACAAGCCATTCGCCAAGAAAGCGCCAAGCCAAGCGACAAGCCAAGCGCCAAGACAGCGCCAGGCCAAGCGTCCAGCCAAGCGCCAAGCCACGCGCCAAACCAAGCGACAATCCACACGCCAAGACAGCGCTAAGCCAAGCGTCCAGCCAAGAGCCAAGCGAAGCGACAAGCAACGCGCCAACAAAAGCGCCAAACCAAGCGCCAAGCCAAGCGCCAAGCCAAGCGCCAAGCCAAGCGCCAAACCAAGTGCCAAGCCACGCTCCAAGAAAGCGCCAAGCTAAGCGACAAACCACGCGCCAAGAAAGCGCCAAGCCAAGCGTCTAGCCAAGCGCCAAGCCAAGCGCCAAGCCAAGCAGCAAGCCAAACGCCAAGCCACGCGTCAAGAAAAGCGCTAAGCCAAGCGCCAAATCACGCGCCAAGCCACGCCCCAAGAAAAGCGTCAAGCCAAGCGCTAAGCCAAGCCCCAAGCAAAGCGCCCAGCCAAGCGCCAAGCCACGCGCCAAGGAAAGCGCCAAACCATGCGCCAAGCCAAGCGCCAAGCCAAGCGCCAAGCCAAGCGCCAAGCCAAGTGCCAAGCCACGCGCCAAGGAAAGCACCAAGCCATGCGCCAAGCCCAACGCCAAGCCAAGCGACAAGCCACGCGCCAAGAAAAGTGCCAACCCAAGCGACAAGCCACGCGCCAAGAAAAGCGCCAAGCCATGCGCCAAGCCCAACGCCAAGCCAAGCAACAAGCCACTCGCCAAGAAAAGCGCCAACTCAAGCGACAAGCCACGCGCCAAGAAAAGCGCCAAGCCAAGCGCCAAGCCACGCGCCAAGCAAAGCGCTAAGCCACGCGCCAAGAAGAGCGCCAAACCAAGCGACAAACCACGCGCCAAGCCACGCAACAAGAAAAGCGCCAAACCACGCGCTACGCCAAGCGCCAAGCCAAGTGCCAAGCCACCCACCAAGAAAAACGCCAAGCGACAAGCCACGCGCCAAGAAAGCGCCAAGCTAAGCGCCAAGCCACTCGCCAAGCCAAGCGCCAAGCCAAGCGACCAGACAAACGCCAAGCCAAGCGACAAGCCAGGCGCCAAGAAAAGCGCCAAGCCAAGCGACAACCCACGCGCTAAGAAAAGCGCCACTCCCTGCGCCAAGCCAAGCAACTAGCCACTCGCCAAGAAAAGCGCCAAGCCAAGCCCTAAGCCAAGCGCCAAGCCATGCGACAAGCCAAACGCCAAGCCAAGCGACAAGCCACGCGCCAAGAAAAGCGCCAAGCCAAGCGCCAAGCCAAGCGCCAAGCCACGCGCCAAGAAAAGCGCCACGCCATGCGCCAAGCCAAGCGACTAGCCACTCGCCAAGAAAAGCGCCAAGCCAAGCGCCAAGCCAAGCGCCAAGCCAAGCGCCAAGCCATGCGCCAAACCAAACGCCAAACCACGCGCCAAAAAAAGCGCCAAAAAAAGCGCCAAGCCAAGCGCCAGTCCAAGCGCCAAGCCAAGCAGCAAGCCAAACGCCAAGCCACTCGTCAAAAAAAGCGCCAAGCCAAGCGCCAAGCCAAGCGCTAAGCCAAGCGCCAAGCCAAGCGCCAAGCCAAGCGTCCAGCCACCCGCTAAGAAAAGGGACAAGCGACAAGCCACGCGTCAAGAAACCGCCAAGCTAAGCACCAAGCCAAGAGCCAAGCCAAGCGACAAGCCACACGCCAAGACAGCGCCAAGCCAAGCGTCCAGCCAAGAGCCAAGCGAAGCGACAAGCAACGCGCCAACAAAAGCGCCAAACCAAGCGCCAAGCCAAGCGCCAAGCCAAGCGCCAAGCCAAGCGCCAAGCCAAGTGCCAAGCTACCCGCTAAGAAAAGGGACAAGCGACAAGCCACGCGTCAAGAAACCGCCAAGCTAAGCACCAAGCCAAGAGCCAAGCCAAGCGCCAAGCCAAGCGCCCAGACAAACGCTAAGCCAAGCGCCAAGCCAAATGCCAAGCCACGCGCCAAGAAGAGCGCCAAGCCAAGCACTAAGCCACGCGCCAAGAAGAGCGCCAAGACAAGCGCCAAGCCAAGCGCCAAGCCAAATGCCAAGCCACGCGCCAAGAAGAGCGCCAAGCCAAGCGCTAAGCCACGCGCCAAGAAAAGCGCCAAACCAAGCGACAAATCACGCGCCAAAAAAAGCGCTTAGCCAAGCGCCAGGCAACGCGCCAACAAAAGCGCCAAGCCAAGCGCCAAGCGAAGCGCCAAGCCAAATGCCAAGCCACGCGCCAAGAAGAGCGCCAAGCCATGCGCCAAGAAAAGCGCCAAGACAAGCGCTAAGCCACGCGCCAAGAAAAGCGCCAAGCCAAGCGCCAAGCCAAGCGCCCAGACAAACGCTAAGCCAAGCGCCAAGAAGAGCGCCAAGCCATGCGCCAAGAAAAGCGCCAAGACAAGCGCCAAGCCAAGCGCCAAGCCAAGCGCCCGGACAAACGCTAAGCCAAGCGCCAAGCCAAATGCCAAGCCACGCGCCAAGAAGAGCGCCAAGCCAAGCACTAAGCCACGCGCCAAGAAAAGCGCCAAGGCATGCGACAAGCCACGCGCCAAGAAAACCGCCAAGCCCAGCGCCAACCCAAGCGCCAAGCCAAGCGCCTAGCCAAACGCCAAGCCAAGCGACAAGCCACGCGCCAAGAAAAGCGCCAAGCCAAGCTCCAAGCCAAGCGCCAAGCCACGCGCCAAGAAAAGCGCCACGCCATGCGCCAAGCCAAGCGACTAGCCACTCGCCAAGAAAAGCGCCAAGCCAAGCCCCAAGCCAAGCGCCAAGCCATGCGACAAGCCAAACGCCAAGCCAAGCGACAAGCCACGCGCCAAGAAAAGCGCCAAGCCAAGCGCCAAGCCAAGCGCCAAGCCACGCGCCAAGAAAAGCGCCACGCCATGCGCCAAGCCAAGCGACTAGCCACTCGCCAAGAAAAGCGCCAAGCCAAGCGCCAAGCCAAGCGCCAAGCCATGCGCCAAACCAAACGCCAAACCACGCGTCAAGAAAAGCGCCAAAAAAAGCGCCAAGCCAAGCGCCAAACCAAGTGCCAAGCCACGCTCCAAAAAAGCGCCAAGCTAAGCGACAAGCCACGCGCCAAGAAAGAGCCAAACCAAGCGCTAAGCCAAGCGCCAATCCAAGCGCCCAGCCAAGCGCCAAGCCACGCGCCAAGGAGAACGCCAAGCCATGCGCCAAGCCAAGCATCAAGCCAAACGCCAACCCACGCGCCAAGAAAGGCGCTAAGCCAAGCGCCAAACCACGCGCCAAGCCACGCTTCAAGAAGAGCGTAAAGCCAAGCGCTAAGCCAAGCGCCAAGCCAAGCGCCAAGCCAAGCGCCAAACCAAGTGCCAAGCCACGCTCCAAAAAAGCGCCAAGCTAAGCGACAAGCCACGCGCCAAGAAAGAGCCAAACCAAGCGCTAAGCCAAGCGCCAATCCAAGCGCCCAGCCAAGCGCCAAGCCACGCGCCAAGGAGAACGCCAAGCCATGCGCCAAGCCAAGCATCAAGCCAAACGTCAACCCACGCGCCAAGAAAGGCGCTAAGCCAAGCGCCAAACCACGCGCCAAGCCACGCTTTAAGAAGAGCGCTAAGCCAAGCGCCAAACCACGCGCCAAGCCACGCTTCAAGAAGAGCGTAAAGCCAAGCGCTAAGCCAAGCGCCAAGCCAAGCGCCAAGCCAAGCGCCAAGCCAAGCAGCAAGCCAAACGCCAAGCCACGCGCCAAGAAAGGCGCTAAGCCAAGCGCCAAACCACGCGCCAAGCCACGCTTCAAGAAGAGCGTAAAGCCAAGCGCTAAGCCAAGCGCCAAGCCAAGCGCCCAGCCAAGCGCCAAGCCACGCGCCAAGGAGAGCGCCAAGCCATGCTCCAAGAAAAGCAAAAAGCCAAACGCCAAGCCACGCGCCAAGAAAAGCGCTAAGCCAAGCGCCAAACCCCGCGCCAAGCCAAGCGCCAAGCCAAGCGCCAAACCAAGCGCCAAGCCAAGCGCCAAGCTAAGCGTCAAGCCAAGTGCCAAGCCACGCGCCAAGCCAAGCGCCAAACCAAGCGCCAAGCCAAGCGCCAAGCTAAGCGCCAAACCAAGCGCCAAACCAAGCGCCAAGCCAAGCGCCAAGCCAAGCGCCAAACCAAGCGCCAAGCCAAGCGCCAAGCAAAGCGTCAAGCCAAGTGCCAAGCCACGCGCCAAGAAAAGCACCAAGCCAAGCGACAAGCTACGCTCCAAGAAAAGCGCCAAGCCAAGCGCCAAGCCAAGCGCCTAGCCAAGTGCCAAGCCACGCACCAAGAAAAGCACCAAGCCAAGCGACAAGCTACGCTCCAAGAAAAGCGCCAAGCCAAGCGACAAGCTACGCTCCAAAAAAAGCGCCTAGCCAAGCGCCAAGCCACGCGCTAAGCCAAGCAGCAAGCCAAGCGCCAAGCCAAGCGCCGAGCCAAGCGCCAAGCCAAGCAGCAAGTCAAACGCCAAGCCACGCGCCAAGAAAAGCGCTAAGTTAATCGCCAAACCACGCGCCAAGCCACGCTTCAATAAGAGCGTAAAGCCAAGCGCTAAGCCAAGCGCCAAACCAAGCGCCAAGCCAAGCGCCAAGCCAAGCGCCAAGCCAAGTGCCAAGCCACCCGCTAAGAAAAGGGACAAGCGACAAGCCACGCGTCAAGAAACCGCCAAGCTAAGCACCAAGCCAAGAGCCAAGCCAAGCGCCAAGCCAAGCGCTTAGACAAACGCTAAGCCAAGCGCCAAGCCAAATGCCAAGCCACGCGCCAAGAAGAGCGCCAAGCCAAGCGCTAAGCCACGCGCCAAGAAGAGCGCCAAGACAAGCGCCAAGCCAAGCGCCAAGCCAAATGCCAAGCCACGCGCCAAGAAGAGCGCCAAGCCAAGCGCTAAGCCACGCGCCAAGAAGAGCGCCAAACCAAGCGACAAATCACGCGCCAAAAAAAGCGCTTAGCCAAGCGCCAGGCAACGCGCCAACAAAAGCGCCAAGCCAAGCGCCAAGCGAAGCGCCAAGCCAAATGCCAAGCCACGCGCCAAGAAGAGCGCCAAGCCATGCGCCAAGAAAAGCGCCAAGCCAAGCGCTAAGCCACGCGCCAAGAAAAGCGCCAAACCAAGCGACAAATCACGCTCCAAAAAAAGTGCTTAGCCAAGCGCCAAGCAACGCGGCAACAAAAGCGCCAAACCAAGCGCCAAGCCAAGCGCCCAGACAAACAACAAGCCACGCGCCAAGAAGAGCGCCAAGCCATGCGCCAAGCCAAACGCCAAGCCAAGCGACAAGCCAGCGCCAAGAAAAGCGCCAAGGCATGCGGCAAGCCACGCGCCAAGAAAAGCGCCAAGCCCAGCGCCAACTCAAGCGCCAAGCCAAGCGCCTAGCTAAGCGCCAAGATATGCGCCAAGCCAAACGCCAAACCACGCGCCAAGAAAAGCGCCAAAAAAAGTGCCAAGCCAACCGCCAAGGCAAGCAGCAAGCCAAACGATAAGCCACTCGTCAAAAAAAGCGCCAAGCCAAGCGCCAAGCCAAGCGCTGAGCCAAGCGCCAAGCTAAGCGTTCAGCCAAGCGCCAAACAGCGCACCAAGCCACCCGCCAAGAAACGCGCCAAGCCCAGCGCCAAGCCAAGCGCCAAGCCAAGCGCCAAGCCACGCGCCAAGAAAAGCGCCACTCCATGCGCCAAGCCGAGCGACTAGCCACTCGCCAAGAAAAGCGCCAAGCCAAGCGCCAAGCCAAGCGCCAAGCCATGCGCCAAACCAAACGCCAAACCACGCGCCAAGAAAAGCGCCAAAAAAAGCGCCAAGCCAAGCGCCAAGCCAAGCGCCAAGCCAAGCAGCAAGCCAAACGCCAAGCCACTCGTCAAAAAAAGCGCCAAGCCAAGCGCCAAGCCAAGCGCTAAGCCAAGCGCCAAGCCAAGCGCCAAGCCAAGCGTCCAGCCAAGCGCCAAGTTACGCACCAAGAAGAGCGCCAAGCCAAGCGCCAAGATAAGCACCAAGCCAAGCGCCCAGCCAAGCGCCAAGCCACGCACCAAGAAGAGCGCCAAACCATGCTCCAAGCCAAACGCTAAGCCAAGCGCCAAGCCAAGCACCAAGCCACGCACCAAGGAGAGCGCCAAGCCATGCGCCAAGCCAAGCGCCAAATCGCGCACTAAGAAAAGCGTTAAGCCAAGCGACAAACCTTTCGCCAAGAAAGCGCCAAGCCAAGCGACAAGCCAAGCGCCAAGACAGCGCCAGGCCAAGCGTCCAGCCAAGCGCCAAGCCACGCGCCAAGCCAAGCGACAATCCACACGCCAAGACAGCGCCAAGCCAAGCGCCAAGCCAAGCGCCAAGCCAAGCGCCAAACCAAGTGCCAAGCCACGCTCCAAGAAAGCGCCAAGCTAAGCGACAAACCACGCGCCAAGAAAGCGCCAAGCCAAGCGTCTGGCCAAGCGCCAAGCCAAGCGCCAAGCCAAGCAGCAAGCCAAACGCCAAGCCACGCGCCAAGAAAAGCGCTAAGCCAAGCGCCAAATCACGCGCCAAGCCACGCCCCAAGAAAAGCGTCAAGCCAAGCGCTAAGCCAAACCCCAAGCAAAGCGCCCAGCCAAGCGCCAAGCCACGCGCCAAGGAAAGCGCCAAACCATGCGCCAAGCCAAGCGCCAAGCCAAGCGCCAAGCCAAGCGCCAAGCCAAGTTCCAAGCCACGCGCCAAGAAAAGCACCAAGCCATGCGCCAAGCCCAATACCAAGCCAAGCGACAAGCCACGCGCCAAGAAAAGCGCCAACCCAAGCGACAAGCCACGCGCCAAGAAAAGCGCCAAGCCATGCGCCAAGCCCAACGCCAAGCCAAGCGACAAGCCACTCGCCAAGAAAAGCGCCAACCCAAGCGACAAGCCACGCGCCAAGAAAAGCGCCAAGCCAAGCGCCAAGCCACGCGCCAAGCAAAGCGCTAAGCCACGCGCCAAGAAGAGCGCCAAACCAAGCGACAAACCACGCGCCAAGCCACGCAACAAGAAAAGCGCCAAACCACGCGCTACGCCAAGCGCCAAGCCAAGTGCCAAGCCACCCACCAAGAAAAACGCCAAGCGACAAGCCACGCGCCAAGAAAGCGCCAAGCTAAGCGCCAAGCCACTCGCCAAGCCAAGCGCCAAGCCAAGCGACCAGACAAACGCCAAGCCAAGCGACAAGCCAGGCGCCAAGAAAAGCGCCAAGCCAAGCGACAACCCACGCGCTAAGAAAAGCGCCACGCCCTGCGCCAAGCCAAGCAACTAGTCCCTCGCCAAGAAAAGCGCCAAGCCAAGCCCTAAGCCAAGCGCCAAGCCATGCGACAAGCCAAACGCAAAGCCAAGCGACAAGCCACGCGCCAAGAAAAGCGCCAAGCCAAGCGCCAAGCCAAGGCTCAAGCCACGCGCCAAGAAAAGCGCCACGCCATGCGCCAAGCCAAGCGACTAGCCACTCGCCAAGAAAAGCGCCAAGCCAAGCGCCAAGCCAAGCGCCAAGCCATGCGCCAAACCAAACGCCAAACCACGCGCCAAAAAAAGCGCCAAAAAAAGCGCCAAGCCAAGCGCCAAGCCAAGCGCCAAGCCAAGCAGCAAGCCAAACGCCAAGCCACTCGTCAAAAAAAGCGCCAAGCCAAGCGCTAAGCCAAGCGCTAAGCCAAGCGCCAAGCCAAGCGCCAAGCCAAGCGTCCAGCCAAGCGCCAAGCCACGCGCCAAGCCAAGCGACAAGCCACACGCCAAGAAACCGCCAAGCTAAGCACCAAGCCAAGAGCCAAGCGAAGCGACAAGCAACGCGCCAACAAAAGGGCCAAACCAAGCACCAAGCCAAGCGCCAAGCCAAGCGCCAAGCCAAGCGCCAAGCCAAGCGCCAAGCCAAGTGCCAAGCCACCCGCTAAGAAAAGGGACAAGCGACAAGCCACGCGTCAAGAAACCGCCAAGCTAAGCACCAAGCCAAGAGCCAAGCCAAGCGCCAAGCCAAGCGCCCAGACAAACGCTAAGCCAAGCGCCAAGCCAAATGCCAAGCCACGCGCCAAGAAGAGCGCCAAGCCAAGCGCTAAGCCACGCGCCAAGAAGAGCGCCAAGACATGCGCCAAGCCAAGCGCCAAGCCAAATGCCAAGCCACGCGCCAAAGCGCCAATCCACGCGCCAATCTAAGCGCCGAGCCAGGCGCCAAAGAGAGCGCCAAGCCAAGCGACAAGCCACGCGTCAGGCTACGCGCCAAGAAAAGCGCCAAGCCAAGCGCCAATCCACGCGCCAAGCTAGGCGCCAAGCCAAGCGCCAAAAAAAGCGCCAAGCCAAGCGCCAAAAAAAGCGCCAAGCCAAGCGCCAAGCCACGATCCAAGGAGAGCGCCAAGCCTAGCGGCAAGCCAAGCGCCGTTTTAAGCGTCAAGCCAAGTGCCAAGCTACGCGCCAACCACACGTTAAGAAAAGCGCCAAGCCAAACGCCCAACCAAGCTTCAAGCCACGCGCCAAGGAAAGAGCCAAGGCATGCGCCAAGCCAAACGTCAAGAAAAGCGCCACCCCATGCACCAAGGAGAGCGCCAAGCCAAGCGACAAGCCACGCGCCAAGCCACGCGCCAAGGAGAGCGCCAAGCCAAGCGCCAAGCCAAACGCCAAGCCAAGCGCCAAGCCCCGCGCCAAAAATAGCGCCACGCTATGCGCCAAGCCACGCGCCAAGGAGAGCGCCAAACCAAGCGCCAAGCCAAACGCCAAGCCAAGCGCCAAGCCACGCGCCAAAAAAAGCGCCACGCTATGCGCCAAGCCAAGCGCCAAGCCACGATTCAAGAAAAGCGAAACGCCTTGCTCCAAGCCAAGCGACAGGCCACGCGCCGAGAAAAGAGCCAAGCAAAGCTCCAAGCCAAACGCCAAGCCACGCGCCAAGCCACGCGCCAAGGAGAGCGCCAAGCCAAGCGCCAAGCCAAACCCCAAGCCAAGCGCCAAGCCACGCGCCAAAAAAAGCGCCACGCTATGCGCCAAGCCACGCGCCAAGGAGAGCGCCAAGCCAAGCGCCAAGCCAAACGCCAAGCCAAGCGCCAAGCCACGCGCCAAAAAAAGCGCCACGCTATGCGCCAAGCCAAGCGCCAAGCCACGATTCAAGAAAAGCGAAACGCCATGCTCCAAGCCAAGCGACAGGCCACGCGCCGAGAAAAGAGCCAAGCCAAGCGCCAAGCCAAGCGCCAAGCCAAACGCCAAGCCAAGTGCCAAGCCAAGCGCCAAGCCAAGCGTCCAGCCATGCGCCAAGCCACGCGCCATGGAGAGCGTCAAACTATGCGCCAGGCCAAGCGCCAAGCCAAGCGCCAAGCCAAGTGCCAAGCCAAGTGCCAAGCCAAGCGCCAAGCCAAACGCTAAGCCAAGCGTAAAGCCACAAGCCAAGAAAAGCGCCACGCCATGCGCCTAGCCAAGCGACGAGCCACGCGCCAAGAAAATCGAAAAGAAAAGCGCCAAGCCAAGCGCCAAGCCAAGTGCCAAGCCAAGCGCCAAGCCAAACGCTAAGCCAAGCGTAAAGCCACAAGCCAAGAAAAGCGCCACGCCATGCGCCTAGCCAAGCGACGAGCCACGCGCCAAGAAAATCGAAAAGAAAAGCGCCAAGCCAAGCGCCAAGCCAAGCGCCAAGCCACGCGCCAAGAAAATCGCCAAGAAAAGCGCCAAGCCAAGCGCCAAGCCAAGCGGCAAGTTAAGTGCCAAACCACGCGCCAAGAAAAGTGCCAAGCCGAGCGCCAAGTTAAACGCAAAGCCAAGTGCCAAGTCAAGTGCCCAGCCAAGCGCCAAGGTACGCGCCAAGAACAGCGCCAAGCCAAGCGCCAAGCCAGGCGCCAAGCCAAGCACCAAGCCAAGCACCAAACCACGCGTCCGGCCAAGCGCCAAGCCACGCGCCATGGAGAGCGTCAAGCTATGCACCAGGCCAAGCGCCAAGCCAAGCGCCAAGCCAAGTGTCAAGCCACGCGCCAAGAAAAGCGCCAAGCCAAGCGCCAAGCCAAACGCCCAGCCATGCGCCAAGCCAAGCGCCAAGCCAAGCGCCAAGCCAAACGCCCAGCCAAGCGCCAAGCCAAGTGCCATGCTACGCGCCAGGTAAAGCGCAAAGCCAAGCGACAAGCCACGCGCCAAGAAGGGCGTTAAGCCAAGCGCCCAGCCAAGCGCCAAGCCACGCGCCAAACCACGCGCTAAGAAAAGCGCAAAGCCAAGCGCCAAACCACGCGCCAAGAAAAACGTTAAGCCAAGCGCCAAGCCAAGCGCCAAGTCAAGCGCCAAGCCAAGCACTAAGCCAAGCGCCAAACCAAGCGTCCACCCAAGCGCCAAGCCACGCGCCAAAGAGAGCGTCAAGCTATGCGCCAGGCCAAGCGCCAAGCCAAGCGCCCAGCCAAGCGCCAAGTCAAGCGCCAAACCACGCGCTAAGAAAAGTGCAAAGCCAAGCGTTAAGCCACGCGGCAAGTCACGCGCCAAGAAAAGCGCCAAGCCGAGCGCCAAGCCAAGCGCCAAACCAAGCGCCAATCCAAACGCCAAGTTAAGCACCAAGTTCCACGCCAAGAAAAGCGCAAACAAAAGCGCCAAGCCAAGCGCCAGGCTAAGCGGAAA
This sequence comes from Agriotes lineatus, assembly GCA_940337035.1. Classification (NCBI taxonomy): domain Eukaryota; kingdom Metazoa; phylum Arthropoda; class Insecta; order Coleoptera; family Elateridae; genus Agriotes; species Agriotes lineatus. The sequence goes on from CALNHX010002773.1 coordinate 167,454, forward strand.
GCCAAGCACCAAACCACGCACTAAGAACAGCGCAAAGCCAAGCGCTAAGCCAAGCGCCGAGCCATGCTCCATGTTACGCGCCAAGAAAAACACCAAGAAAAGCGCCAAGCCAAGCGCTAAGCCAAGCGCCGAGCTAAGCGCCAAGGAGAGCGCCAAGCCAAGCGACAAGCCACGCGCCAATCTAAGCGCCAAGCCACACGCCAAGCCAAGCGCCAAGCCATGCTCCATGTTACGCGCCAAGAAAAACACCAAGAAAAGCTCCAAGCCAAGCGCTAAGCCAAGCGCCGAGCTAAGTGCCAAGGAGAGCGCCAAGCCAAGCGACAAGCCACGCGCCAAGAAAAGCGCCAAGCCAGCGTCAAGCCAAGCGCCAAGCCAAGTTCCATGTTACGCGCCAAGAAAAACACCAAGAAAAGCGCCAAGCCAAGCGCTAAGCCAAGCGCCAAGCTAAGCGCCAAGCTAAGCGCCAAGCCACACGCCAAGCCAAGCGACAAGCCAAGCGCCAAGCCACGCGCCAAGAAAAGCACCAAGCCAAGCGCCAAGCCAGAGCCAAGCCAAGCGCCAAGCCAAGCGTCCAGCCAAGCGCCAAGCCAGCGCCAAGCCAAACGCCAAGCCAAGCGTCCAGTCAAGCGCCAAGCCACGCGCCAAACCACGCCCCAAAAAAAGCGCCAAGCCAAGCGCCAAGTCAAGCGTCCAGCCAAGCGCCAAGCCAGCGCCAAGCCAAACGCCAAGCCAAGCGTCCAGCCAAGCGCCAAGCCAAGCGCCAAGCCAAACGCCAAGCCAA